>BLKR01010270.1:0-62283 GCA_011170035.1 Teleogryllus occipitalis
ATTTACCGAGATTTTTCTCTGAAAGGAATGCTGCCCGTGACCTACGAACTTCTTGGTACACACGGCAGCCACGATAATTTGCTGTGTGTCCCTCGCCACAGTTAGCACAAATCGGTTTGGCATTTTTGGGAACGGTACATTTAGAATAGTGATGCTCTCCATCACAACGAACACACCTGGAAGTTACGTGACAATTAGCTTGAGAATGTCCGAATGACTGACAATTTTTACATTGTACAGGTGAATTACGTTTGATCCTAGGTTGAATTTGAATGATACAATTCATGAATTTGTTTACATTGTAGATAGATTTTGCTTCTTCAGTCTCTGATAAGTCCATAGCACAAGTTTGTAGTGGTTGTCTTTGTTTATTATATAACCTACATACTTTAATTACTGGGTAATTGAGCCTTTTGAATTCTTCATATATTTCACTTTCTTTAAGAGATTCTGGTACTCCCTTAAGCATAACTGTAAAGATTTTCGTCGAAGGGTCCCTGTATGTATAAAATGACACTGATCTATCTTCACAAAATTTCTTATAGTTTCTAAAGTCGTCTATATCGGTGAAGAAAACCTTGATTCCATTCTGGTGTGATCTAGTAGAAAAGTCGTTTTTTGCTATTGCCTTGATATCATCTAATATTATTTTATAGTTTTTACCTAACACATGTATGGGAGGGCTTTTCACTACTGGGGTAACATTAACTGGTTCATTTGGAGTTTCATCTTCCGTTAATATTTCATATCTGTTAGCAACTGGCACGCCATACATATCACGAGAATCGTAAGTTCTTGGTCTTTTAGCAGAGTTCTTTTCCATAATATTTGATTCACTACTTACATTTTGTTGAGGGGGTTGGCTACTTAGCTGCGATAGTGAAGAATGCTGGATCTGCGGAACATGTTGAAAATTTTGATATTGTTGCAACTGCGGAATAATTATGCGTTGCTCATGAAGGTATTGTAGAAACTGCTTTTGTTGGTCTTGCATCATTTTCCATTGTTGCTCTGCCTTAAGTTGGCGGTTTTGTTGCATTTGAAGATCTCTTGATTGTTGCTGAGCGGATGGAGTGCCCTCGGCCATTTCCATATTTGAGTTTACACCACCGTTTGGATTGTTTAACGCGTCTAGAGCATTTTTAATTGCTTCCGCTGTTGAGTCTGAACTGGGATCCATGTACACTGTGATAACGTGGAGGACACTAGCCTATGCGCGTAAATCACTTGGTAGTCCACTGGGAAATGCTCTGGCCGAGACCAGAGCATATACTTTTGAACACGTACTGGTCGCACTGATTAAATTTTGTATTTAGCACTTTGTAAGAAACTAAGTGACTACTCGTTAGTCGTTTCACTGCACTCGCCACTCAGCACTAGCAAAGTGACCACTGCGATATGAACTTGAGCTGCGGAGCGCGATGTGAACGCTACCGCTTCTCTTGACGAAATGAAAATTGAAAACGATTTCCAACGTTAGTTGGGTTTTGGGGTGGCATCCTACTACGTAGCAACAAGCGATATCTACGTGACCCACAAAACCCGTTGGAAAAACCGATCAAGAATTTTAGAAATGATATCGTTTTACCAAGACAGACGTTTTGGTTTCAGACTAACAACACGGTTTCAGGAAATCAAAATCAACGCAAACTGCCATTTTTCTTTCCTTAAAGATGTTGCTTCATCAATGGACCAAAATGAAGAACCCATTGGGATATTTTTAGATCTTTCGAAAGCTTTTGACGTTATTAACCATAACATCTTGCTCTCAAAATTACCTTCTTATGGAATTCGCGGTATTGTTCTAGATTGGATAACCTCGTACCTTAAACATCGATCTCAAAGAGTAGAAATACCGTACTGGCAAGAAAGGACATTATTTACTTATCTCTCCAATTCTTTGCCAATTGAACATGAGGTCCCACAAGGTTCGATTTTAGGTCCTATCCTCTTTCTGTTGTACGTAAACGATATGCCCTCTTCTATTAAAAATGGAAGAACAGTTCTGTTGGCCGATGACACGAATGTTCTTTGCAAAAAAGAAACAATAAATAGTACAATTTCAGAAGTTTCAAACTGGTTTTGTAATAACAAATTACTAGTTAACGAAGGACAAACTGTCTCAATGCAATTTTGCGTTTCAAATCGGAAATCGTATGCTCAATTGAAAATGAACAATATGCAATTAGCTGATGTTAAGGTAACAAAATTTCGAGGTCTCTCAATTCAATCAACCCTCAAACGGAATGTACATATAACAGAATTAAACACTAAATTAAGCTCATCATGCTATGCATTCAGAATTCTTTCTAATTCTGTCAGCCTTCATTCAGCTCGTTGCGTGTATTTTGCAAATGTATGTACGTTACTTTACAACGCATTGCCAGATGAAATTAAAAAATTAAAATTGTTACACAAATTTAAGTTAAAAGTAAAATCTTTTCTGCTGCAAAACTGTTTCTATACAATTAGAGACTATACTGATCGTCAAAAACAAAAATGTTTACTTTAACAAAAACAAGATATAGTATAATGAATTAGTTTACATTTGCATTGTATAATTTTTAAAAAAGGCTCAATATGCCTGTAACAAATAATGTACTTCCGGGTCAATGACCCCCATCTCGATCGGGTTTTTGTCCAGTTTCCCTGATCCATTGAGCAAATGCTGAGACGGTCCCTTGATTTGCTTCTGGACGTAAATGTAGCTTCACTATGCGCACGTTTTGTTGAACTTTCCTTTTGCTTGTAGTGGTAGTAGAGCTTAGGATGAGTTTCTATTTTGTTAACAATACAGAAAAATCAAGTCTGTTCGTTTCTTTACCATTAAAAATAAGTTTTCTATAATTTGGCAACGAAAATATCTAGTTTTTGAAATGTTAATCTCTCGCTTCTTAAAATTTGTTGTTGTTATTATTATTATTATTATTATTATTATTATTATTATTATTATTATTATTATTAATCTTTCAACTATTATTAGTTAAATTGTTGGGAAGGGATTCTGAAACTCAAGAAAGCGTGCGCAGATGATTTTCTCCCCCATACGTCACATACAGTTTTTGACTGTTTTTGACAAAATAAATAAATAAATAAATAAATAAATAAATAAATAAATAAATAAATAAATAAATAAATAAATAAATAAATAAATAAATAAATAAATAAATAAATAAATAAATAAATAAATAAATAAATAAATAAAATAAATAAATAAATAAATAAATAAATAAATAAATAAAATAAATAAATAAATAAATAAATAAATAAATAAAATAAAATAAATAAATAAATAAATAAATAAATAAATAAATAAATAAATAAATAAATAAATAAATAAATAAATAAATAAATAAATAAATAAATAAATAAATAAATAAATAAATAAATAAATAAATAAATAAATAAATAAATAAATAAATAAATAAATAAATAAAGATTGATGGATTGACACTGTTTAAGATAATACCAGAATTTAAGAAACTGTGAAGGTTAGGTTACCCTGGCTGCCTGGCGGGTACTCACGGACACAAACATATGACTAGGTCACGAGCAGCTTGATGGAACGCTTCAGGCAGATTCCAATGAGAAGCAGCCAGCATGTTGGCACACGGGACGCTTTTAACATCGTACTGCTGGTAAGTATCGTCTATGAAATGCAAATGTGCATAAGCATTTGCTTATCAAATTTTTTTTCTGTAGTTAAGTATTTCGTTATCATATAAGTGACGACTGTGAATACGGTCCTTAATGTCTATATTAATAAGTCATCAACTGGTGGCGACTGTGTTATCGAATAAAGAAATGCCGTTTTGGAACACGTGTTCATTGAGGTCAGTGACAGTATGAGATTCACGAGTGCTATTTAGCACAACAGCAATAAAATTTTCTCACTGACCAAATATTTATGTAATAATTTCCATTTCAGAGCAGTCGCTACGACGAGAAATGCCCTCCAATTTGGTGGTGAAAAGAAGAAAGCGTTTAGAAATCTTAACTACCTGAAGTGTGGGCATTGCGCCCCTATTCGTCACGCAGTTTCTGACGTTAAATAAAATGAAATAATAAATAAATAAATATAAATAAATATGAACAAATATAAACAAATATAAACAAATATAAATAAATATAAATAAATATAAATAAACATAAACAAATATAAATAAATATAATTCCACTCACATACCACTCACGTCTGGGTTGCCCACGATATTTCAGAATGGAGTTGATATATGTATGTATATTTGAGTTTGGATTGAGAGCAGTATAATTCGAAAATGCAGTGGATCGTTTTTCCCACATTGAAGATACATGATAGGAATTTCCCAAAATGGTCACCTTAAACGCACAATATTTACGCTCAATTGCCTTTATGGTAAACGTTCGTATTCTTGGCAAAAGGATATGGATTTTTAGGTGAAATTTCCCCACACGCGGAGCGGAGGAGACGTAATATTAGTTGCTCGATGACGGCACGAAACGTTAACCAGAAACTAAGGTTGTGCTATCCTTCATCCCGTCTATCTGCGACTGGAACGGTTCGGCAGAAAGCTACGCCATTGCCGTGCATTTCAACGCTTTTAACGTAAATGAAGGCAATTCGCTTTCCTCGCGCGAGTGATTGCTCTGATTACGGAGCCTCGCCGGAGCAGCCGCGCCAGAACAGCCTCCGCGCCCTCTCGGCCACTTCCTCCGCCCTCCGCCCTCCGTCCTCCGGCCTCTCTGCGCTGAAAAGCGGCCCCTCCCCCTTCTTATCTGCGAATCGATCTGGCGGCGGCGGCGGCGGCGCTGGCGCTGTCGAAGAGCGCTTCCCTTGGCGCGCGCCTCGCCTCCTTCGCCTGCCTCGCCTGGGCCGCCGCGCCCCGCCAGACGCGGCGACGCCGCCCGCCCACGGCTTGGGGCCCTCAATCGCCCGCGCCCACGCCCGCTGCCCCGCTGCCCCGCTCGCTACGCACAACCGACATCCCTGCGCCCACAGCCACACAACGGGAGAGGGCTCAGGGCAGCCACTGGTATCCCTGCAGTCCCTCTCACCGGGAGGGCCCGGGTTCGCGTCCCGACAGTGGCTTGTCAGCTAGGTCGAATTCGATCGCTGTCTGGAGGAGAATTCTAGCGGTCGGTTGCTCCGATCCGTAATTTTCCGTGGTTTCTCCGATCAACACCAGGCGAATGACGGAGCAGTGCCCTCACAAACGGGCCACGGACCGCGCGCGATCTTTCCTACCTCTTCCGTGTCCTATCCTCTCCCCTTACACACACGCTTACACTAGCATGCACTACACTACCACAAATGCTGGGAGACCACTCGGGCGGTTACAGCTCGTCTCGGCTAGGGTGGTGCAACGCTGTTGGGAGACACCTGGTTGGACATCCCCGCTCGCCGATGGTCGCCATCCAGCGTGGGAAGATCACAGCCACCTCCCGAGGAACAGATGCACTACATTTACGGGACCAATCTCCTTTGCTTTTGACGCGCCCGGAATCACTAAGAACCAACCATCTAAGAGGTGAAAATTCCACAACGTTTGCCAACACAACTTTCGTATATCAAATTTGATGATGTATTTCATGATGAGATTTTAACTGACTAATAATTTCTGTATATTGTATTCGTCTTTCAGAGTAGTTGTAAAATATACACTTCTTAGAACACTGGCAAAAGAAATTACCAATCTTTTGGATGCATTTGGATGCATTTGCGTGCATTTGGATTCGCATCCAAAGTAAATAGTTAAATTTTTTCCTTGTATGTATCAGAAAACGGTAAAAAGATAGCGCTACACCCATGTCCTGCGATCCCCGCCCAGCCCCGCCCAGCCCCGCCCAGCCCCGCCCAGCCCCGCCCAGCCCCGCCCAGCCCCGCCCAGCCCCGCCCAGCCCCGCCCAGCCCCGCCCAGCCCCGCCCAGCCCCGCCCAGCCCCGCCCAGCCCCGCCCAGCCCCGCCCAGCCCCGCCCAGCCCCGCCCAGCCCCGCCCAGCCCATCCCCGCCCCGCCCAGCCCCGCCCAGCCCCGCCCAGCCCCGCCCAGCCAGGCCCAGCCCCGCCCAGCCCCGCCCAGCCCCGCCCAGCCCCGCCCATCCCGCCCAGCCCCGCCCAGCCCCGCCCAGCCCCGCCCAGCCCCGCCCAGCCCCGCCCAGCCCCGTCCAGCCCCGCCCAGCCCCGCCCAGCCCCGCCCAGCCCCGCCCAGCCCCGCCCAGCCCCGCCCAGCCCTGCCCAGCCCCGCCCAGCCCCGCCCAGCCCCGCCCAGCCCCGCCCAGCCCCGCCCAGCCCCGCCCAGCCCCGCCCCGTCCCGTCCAGCCCCGCCCAGCCCCGCCCAGCCCCGCCCAGCCCCGCCCAGCCCCGCCCAGCCCCGCCCAGCCCCGCCCAGCCCCGCCCAGCCCCGCCCAGCCCCGCCCAGCCCCGCCCAGCCCTGCCCAGCCTCGCCCAGCTCCCGCTCAGCCCCGCCCAGCTCCCGCCCAGCCCCGCCCAGCCCCGCCCCGCCCCGGGCCCCGCCCCGCCCCGCCCAGCCCCGCCCCGCCCAGCCCCGCCCCGCCTTCGCGCATGCCTCCGGGTTGACGGCGAGTTGGCCACGCGCAGAAGGGAGAGCTGTCGTCTTTGGGAGACGCGCAACTTGCGCGTGAGGGCGACATATGTTATATATATTCTTTTTAAGCGCACACCTTAATATTTTCTTTTATTATAATTTGCAAGTGTACTCAATGTTTCCAAATTATATATGCCTCATTCAAGTTCAATTATTAAAAATATGGAAGAAACAAATGGCTAAAAATGAAAATGGTAAGTTCATTACGAAATAACTAATGTTCTGTATAGCAAAAAATAACAAGTTGGTTCAAATCTCTCTGTAGAGCAGCTTCGGTATTTTCAATGTTATTTGAACGACTTTGCGCGTTATGGTGCATTATTTCAATTTTTGCAAGTGCACGGATGGGTTTTGGCTGCTTGATATTTACTTGAATTTTACTGAGAATGCGTGGTCGAAAGTGGTAACGTCCTAGCAGTGGCAGGTAGGAAGGAAACTGGAGCAATCAGATTCTTGAGAGAAAATGGTATTGTACTTGGGAGAAACGGGAGAAGTACGGAGAATGAGATAAGAGGGTTCGAAAGAGGTGTGGGGTTGGAGAAAGTGAAGACGGTGAAAGGGAGGTTGTTGGCATGGGACTGCCTGGAATGTGTCGTACCAGATCACTACCGAGTGTGTTTTTCCAGCAAGGTTCATGGGAGACCATGCCCGGGACAGTGTATTACTCAGAGGAAATTCATTTCAAACATTTGCATTTTCGTTTCTGTTCGATGTAGTTTTAATTGTTGGTTTGCGTGCTTATTCTCGCTCCATAATTGTCTTTCTGCTGTTGTACCATAAAGGTCGATTGCTGACTACAATGTTAATATTTTGGATGGCACATTGTATATGTCACTCAGGTGTAAAGTGACCGCCCAAATTAATGTCATTATGCCCTCATTTCATAATGATAGCGTCCTTTGTTGTTTCATAATGATAACGTGTGTTTGTTTTGACGCGCTTACTGGCCTGTTTGAGTTGGTTTGTGAGTGAATTAGTCGATGGTACAGGAAGGCGGAGAAATTTTGCTTCATAATCACTTAATTTGTTTTGATTTGTGGCTGGATGTGGTGGCTGTGTTTTGTGCAGTCGCGTGTGCACAGTGGGAAAAATCCCCCAGTGTGCTCCAAGCCTCCGAGCAGTGAGCCTCGCCTCAGCGGAGCAGTGAGCCTCCGCTCACCTCGCGTAACGTGGGGTAGAACACCTCCTTGAAGATGAAATGAGATATGTGATCAACGAACTGGTTTTCATTTTTATATGTCAACTGGCACATTCTCGAATACGGGGAAAGCAATTAATCAACTCCTATATGTAATTAACAATACGTACAGCCATTTTTCATTTAATGGTAAAGCGATCGCAAACCAACAACCCACTTATACGGAACAATCAATGGACATTCTACATCTGGCAGCCATGGACCAGGAAAGCAGCGATTCCTGCAATAGTGCCTCCAACCCTAAAACTCCATACGTCCATCCAAATACCAACAAATGACGATCGAAAAAGGTCCGCGAGCGATTCTGCCCCTCCAAGGAAACAAGATGCGAAGAAAAAGTGAGGTATCTGTGACAGTGAACAGCCAGAAACATCAACATATTTAAATATTTAAATAAAACAGTAGTGAACAAACCAACAACACAAATTAAATTTCTCCAGTTTTGGAGCTAACATTCCTGATAAAAAAAATTTCGTGAAAATACTTAAATCAAAATTGACTACAAATTTAATGGCAGACTAATAAATCTGAAAGTAAAAATCAGTGCCATATCTACCGCAGACATTAGGAATCTGGTGAAGTACTTCAGAGAGAAAGCAGACAAGCTTTCACCTTTACAAAGATCCGGCAAACAATGAACACACTCTGGTTTTTAAAATCATTAGCCAAACTGTATATTCCGAACTGTATATTCTACAATATTTAAGACGACTCTACCTATCAATTATTAAAGTTACTTGACTACTTACAGAAAATAAACCCATTCCGGTCGTTATAGCAGAATTAAGCGGGAGTGAATCATTAGAGGCCATATTAACAATAAATCACATATGTAAACATAAAGTCGAAACAAAAAGAAGACGAAGACCTTCCGGCCCAATACAGAGTCAAAGATACCATGACCACGGACACAAAAATAATAATTTTAATCATATAATAAACTGTGCTTATTGTACAGAAATTCACAGCGCAGTTTAGTAATTAATGAAGTAAACAGTATAAATAAAATTATCAGCAACCAAAAAATCACTCCCCTCCCGCCAAAAACTCAACTACCCAATTTCCATTTTCGCGTACTCTTTAACCCCTTGACAACTTTACTCACACATTAACAATACCCACACCGAAATCAAATTAATACCCGAAACTCAACCTAGTCACAGCTTGATAGTAATTCACAACCGTCCCAATTAAGTAATCCCTTTTTAAACACGATAATTAATTCGATAACATCATGTATCATGAATTCATTAATCCCTACTCTCATTACAAAAATATAAAACTCAGTATCCACTTATTTAAGCGGCAGCTACGGCAGTTCTTCTCCATAATAACCTAACACTCATAAATTGGAACACAAAAGGGAATTGGAAAAAAACTCAACGAATTAACCTTCTTCATTTGCCAGAAGTCAACATCACATGCATGACTGAACAACACTTAAAAAATAAAAATAATCATATAATCCAGGCTACACCATCTACAGACCTGACAACCATGGAGGTCGAAAATGAATAGCTATAAAACAAATTATTGAAATACCATGAAACACACTTCCCTGACATTCCAGGATAGAAACAATTGCAATCAGAACAACGATAAAAAGCAAAACTGGAACGCAATAGCAGCATCCAAACGCCCATCAATAAAAATAGTCCTAGCAAGCGTAGAGAACGTATTCCAAACCCATATTAATACTATTCTAGTTAGAGGACCTGAATTCAAAATACCCAACAGGGAAGTCATTCAAATAATCAAGATGGCAATACAATTGTCAACCAACACATCTTAAAAATAATAGCAAGTGCAGAATCTATTTGCTACCTACACGAAGGCCAGATAGTCTAGAAATAGGAATTACTATCACCAACACAAAATTTTTTTAAACCCCCAATATTTCAAATTGACTCAGATCTTATACCCGTGTTAATGGCAACTCACCAATTACTCCCCTACTCAATCCGCCCTCCCGCATAAACATTTTTTTCTCGTAATCTGGCATTTATTCCAAAAACCTCACAGAAACTAAATTCCTAAATTCAACATTTTAAACCAACCATTAGAAATGGAGAAAACAGTTTCGACCTCTACATAATAAAATACGCCACCCTCCAGTCCACACAAGCAAAATCACACACACACTACTAAAATAATAACAATAATAATAATAATGATGTTGATAAAAATAATTTAATAATAATAATGATAATAATAATAATAATAATAATAATAATAATAATAATAATAATAATAATAATAATAATAATAATAATAATAATAATAATAATAATAATAATAAAGAAATTACACCCTGAAATTTTAAATGCAATAACAATCAAATACAAAACATGAAAGCTATGGGCAATTACCAGAAATCCTGATTTAAAAATATAACTTAATCTAATCAGGAATCACGTCAAAAGATTAATAAAAAAATTAATGATCATCCACTCACAACAAAATTCAATATCTTAATACCCAAAATATTTTGATTTGGCAATTCATAAAAAAATACTAAAACAAAAAACAAGTATACCTCTCTCAACACATCTGGTAAAGTTCACACAGCAATAGAAAAAGCCGAAGAACAAGCGTCCAACTTGGAAGCCACATTCGCCGTAAACAACACAGAACAAGCTACAATAATGGAATCTTTAAAGCAACTACATAAGAATTTCCAAAAAATTCTATTTTGGAAAATTTTGAAATGTTTACGCTTAATGTAAAGTAGCTGTAAAAATTAAAATACGTTTCGAACTTGCATGACCTCGAGTTTGGCCCGATCGTTCCGGAAATATTAATTTTGGACAAAATCGGCTAAATGTTTTAAATGCAAGCGTTTTGCCAGTGGCAGCGTTTTGCCAGCGGCTGCATTTTGCAAGCGGTTTAGTCGTCAGTCAATTTTGCTGTATCAAGAACCAACAGAAAGTAAATTCTGAGTACACAACGTGTTAGTCGACTCCGGTTATAGTGAACTTGTTGTGACTAACATTTTTGGTTCACTATATCTCATGATATCAAAATTGAGTAGTATTTCTCCATAACGATTGATTTTATTAATGTTGAGGTGCAGCAAAATACATTAACAGTACGAAATGAAAATTTCAATATCTTTATTTGTCCTTAAAAATCAATTATTTTCAATTGTTTGCTTCGTACGTTCATTAGTAATTTCTTTATATCCTGCTTCAGAATTCGTGCTCTCTCCATACTTCATTCTGCAATGTCCTCTATGTTGAAGTATCGCAATGCAGTCTTGATGCACTTCAATGCCTTTTGAAGCACCGCCAATGACCGCACCGCACTGCCAATGACTGTTGAAACACCGTCCCACTCTCCAAAGGCCCTATTATTCGCATAATAACATTCGAGATGCTTTCGGTAGCGGGATGGCGGAAGCGGCTAATAAAACTGATCACTTTTCCGCGAAGCGCGGCGGATATCGCCAGGATGTGGTAGTCGCATGCTTCCTGTCGCCTACGCTGAACTCAACGCACTTTGTCCCCCGGAAGATCAAAGAACACCACGCTGGAATTGAAAATGAAGCAAGCAATCTCGCGTCGCCGCCGCCAGTTGTAGCCCACGCAGGACACGACCTTTGTTTCCGCAGTGAAACTGGATGGCATAACATCATCAGTAAGGTCTTCATTCCGGGTCCACTACCTTTATCTAAGGAGAGATTTCTTCGATTGTGACCTTTGACCGATGATATTTTTTTCAAGCTGCCTAGCTTTGGAAATTGTGGCACTGAGACGATATATTATTTTCCAGGACATGAATTTCCAGGACCATTTATTTCTTATGTTCAAGCTGAAGTTCAGTTTCACTAAAACCGAATCTTCTGATGCTTATTTTTTATGTATGTGAAAAGAGGCTAGTGACTTAAGTTCACTATAACCGACGGTTCAGTATATCCGAATTCACTATAACCGGAGACTTCTTTAGTACTTATAGAAACACGATATATCCACTTTTCCGATTCCAGAGCCCCACAATACTCGGCGAAGTATTGCCGACTTCCGCCGTCGTATTACAATACTTTCAATTAGAGTTCTCTTAACTACATAATAACGTAGTAAGGTGAGAAATTTTAAATCGCTCACATGACTGTACAGACAATAGTACCGAGCGGTTTTCACTTTATTCTGTCAGATGTCATCTGAGTTAACTCTCTTCGAACTGTTTGGTTAGGTCAGAAAAGTTGGCGTTTGGACCTCTACATTGGAGGACTAAAACGTGGGGCCTCGACGCCGACGCGAAATCAATATCACATTACAAATATAAGTCTGTCAATTTTAATGCCAGGAGTGCCATGGCATCGGGTATCTGTTGGACAGAAGTGAAGCGGGAGATGGCACAAGCTTCGCGATTCCTTTGACTGAGCTGGGAATGCACGCTGTCATCTCACCAACCGCTGGGGGTTACGGCCCAAAGCAGGTCATTGACATGTAGTCCAACATTTATGCACACTATAAGAATAATAATAGACTGAACTAAGGAATATGTATTATTGTGATATTATTTGTTAATAACAAAATATTACACAATAAAAACATTAATATATGATCATTAGACACTAGATATTACTGAAAGTTTATGACGAATTTGTTCACGTTCATCTGACAATGCATGACTAAGTAATTAGTACGCTGGCATTTGAAATGAAATATGTTTCCATTTCCATGATTCCCTGCTTTTCCGGGATTCACAGCTATTTATTTAACAGTTTAGATTTCCAACATTCATATTACGGATAAAGAGCTGTATTAGTGAACGTGAACGTTTTGTTTTCACAATCTATGAATAATATATGATATTTCCTGAAAAAGTTCGATGGCAGGTAGAGAACGAATTACTTCGAAAATAAACATTAAAGCTGAATGTTTATTTACAAACGAATTAAACACTGTTTCAATATTTACAATGGCAATATTTCCAAAAATTTCCCTGCCGAGGTAAAAAAAATACCTGTGTGGGACACGAATGTAGATAAATTAACATCATTCTGACTAACTTAACAATTTTACCACATTATTTTAGATTATAGCTTCCCTTGGCAGTAGAATGGTATGGAATATTTCTAGCTTCAGTTTAGAATAAAATAGAATATTTATTTTGCAACTTAGGAATACATAGACTAATTCAGGTGGTAGCGTTTTCTAAGTAGTTACTTCAAATACACGAACAAACAATCAAACATATTATAACATAAAGAAATGAAGGAAGTCATCTCCGTCAACTTAATATGTATAAGTTGACGGAGATGAATTCCTTTATTTCTTCATGTAATAACGTCAACAAAACCGCATCAGAATTTCCACAAAACATTATAACATTTACATTTTGCTTAATATCTGCAATTAGTTCTTCTTTGACGTAATGTGATGTGATCTGATGCGTTGGGTTGTGGATTCGTAATTTTTTGTAGCCATTTTCCTCATCAACTTTTAACAGACGGCACGCGCAGAATAAAAATTGGCAAAATAAAATTTAAATATTTCCTTTTTCACTCAAAATCGAAACGGTTTCATTTTTTCGGAACATTTTCCGCGGAGTTCCTTGGTATCTAACGAAACTATATACACCTCTCATATGGCCGGAGGCTGCAAGTTAAATGTCTATTCAAATGTACTGATAAATAAAATATATAAAAATCCATATAATAATATCCGAAGAGAAAACTTTGTACCACAGTATTATCAGTTTTATGCATATTGCGCGCACGGAGGAGTGTGAGATTCGGCATAAAGTTTATACGGAGAAAGAGCGCAAAAACCTAAATTTAAATATATTTATATTTATGGAACTCATCTTTTCCGAGTTTTGTATGGAACTCGGAAAATATGAGTTTTAGTGTGTTTAAAAGCTGATTTTTCTGTCCCTAGACAGCTTTGTTTTCTGTGCCCTAATCTACAAAATGAACATTTTAAAATGTTTTATTCCAAACTTAGCGTTTAAGAGAAAAATACATCACTCCATATTTACATTTGTGTACATGAGAAGCGTATTATTAATAATAGTAATAAAAACTACTATATACTATATATACTACTATAATAAAAACACAATTTTCGCACATGAACAAAATTAGTGTTAACAAAAGTTTGTACTGATGCTACTTTTTCTCTCAACATAACATTACACATAAACAGAGTGTACTGGAGACAAGGACTTCTCTCTACTGGCGATCGAGGTCACCAGACCAGTTTCCGTTTATAGTGCGCCAGGAGTCTCTCCGCACTGGGCCGAGTGAGGCCTCCAATCAAAAATGCCAATAATGTTGTTAGCAAACGTCACTGGGAAACAAGTGAATGGGACACCACATCCGGCATCTGATATGATTGTGGTGCGTGCGGTATTTACGTTTCCTCTTGTTACACGCTGCTAACATCATTTTTGTTGCGAGCATCAAGGTGCTATTGCAGAGAGACTTTGCCGGTGCGCTGTATTTCTCAACCATGCGGGAGGGGACAGAATCCCAATGATCTCCCTGTTTTCATAGGTTTTCAAATTTCATGGGAATTGCAGAAAATAAAGGCAAACACAAACGCCAATGTCGTATATGTACACTCTCGCAAATGACAAAAGAACAAAATTCAATATATATAATTAAAAATTAAAAAATAATGAATTACGGCCGAATTTTGATCACTGAGCGACCGCTAGAATTGATGTATCCCGAAGGTATTTCTATCATTTGCTATGCGGGCGGAAAGCGACGGCAGACTCTCAATCGGACACTCAGGCACTCACATACTCAAACAGCCAGTCAGTAAGACAGTCAGACAGACTGTCAGTCAGACAGACTGTCAGACAAGCAGGCAAACTGACAGGTACGCAAAGACAGAGAGAGTCCGACAGAAACCCAGACAAGCTGACAGACCGACAGGCAGACAGAGAGGCAAACTGTCAGACAGAGACAGCCAGAGAAGTAGACAAGCAGACAGGCAGGCAGACAGAGAGACATGCAGTCAGACAGAGACAGACAGATACAGGCAGAGAGGCAGACGAGCAGGCAGACAAAGAGGCTGTCCGTCTGGGCGGCGCCTCGTCCCGCGCATGGCGCTCAGTATTGAGCCTGAGCTCAAAGGCAGCGGCAGGGAGCCTTTTAAATACCATTTCGCGCTCCACCACACACGACGACTGTAATAACTAAACGAAATAGACGTAATAGCGCAATTAGAGGCGTGCGGGGCGGGGCGGGGCGGGGCGGGGCGGGGCGGGAAGAGAGGCAAGGGAAAGGGGGCGGATGCGAAGCCGCAGCTGCTGGAGCAGAGTGGGAGCGGAGGCTGCGTGGATACGGCGCAACGAACACCACCCCCGCCCGCCTGCCGCTCCCACCCCGCGCACAGCACTCAGCACCCACGCCCCTCCTCCTCTCCTCTCCTCTTCTCTCCGCGTTCATTCGAAACTCCTTCGGGAGAGGCAGCGGGAACTCCGCCGTCACCAGCGCCGTGCAGTGCCACGAACTCAAAATCATGGCTTCTACATGCAATTTTTCTCACGTGTGTCCCGTGAAGAAGTTTCCAGAAGAAGGTCAGATAGAAGAGCTTCTGAGATGGTGTAGCTTAACAAAATTCCGTTGAATGCGCATCGGGCATATCATTTGGACAAAAAACCTATATTTAATATAATATTCACGCCATTGAATTCGTCCAAGCCACTCAAAAAAACAATGACAACAGCTCCACCAGAAAAAGAAAAATTCACATTAATATCTCTACAAAAAGGTAAAAACACAGTATATCTCGCTTATCTCAATTCCTCCACGCCTTACAATAATGTCGAAACTAGTGGAGCTAGAATCACGTACTTTCTCGTATTATTTCTAACTCGTGTAATTTTCAAAAATTACGAGAGTTCAACGAAAATAACACCGGCTCAATTCTTGTAAGATTCTCTTATCTCAACCGTGGAAAGAACTGCTCGTGTTTTGAAAACATGATATACAAGCAGCACTTGATATCTGGCGGAACGCGACGGAACGGCGTTCCGGTATCTCGGAAATAATTATTAAATTATTATATAAATATGTAACTGTTTCTGTTAAATTAATAATTGATTTGAGGGGCGTGCCGGGACCAAACATTTTACAAATCGAGCACTGTGAGCAAGTAAACCTTAA
Source organism: Teleogryllus occipitalis (assembly GCA_011170035.1). NCBI lineage: Eukaryota > Metazoa > Arthropoda > Insecta > Orthoptera > Gryllidae > Teleogryllus > Teleogryllus occipitalis. Next base: position 15,906 of record BLKR01010270.1, read on the forward strand.
ATCATGTCATTTGATTCTGCACAATAACCTTTCATCCCGTCACCGGAACAAGAAGACTTAAGGTATTCAAAAACTTAAGTATATTGCGTCTACATCCTCAGCAAAGCAAAGTCATTGAGAAGAAGAAACAGGATATTCTTCATATGTATCATTGCATTTCAAGTGTAGTACATCTAACATATTTCACTAATCTGCAGGTAGGAATCGGACAAACTGAATGTGCCTTACATGTACATTTTAAGCGGTAATATTAAATTAATATTTAATGTTTTAATAAGTTACTATTGTTTTCTTTTTTACCTTTCCTTAGAAAGACAATCACCGATTTGGCCTGCTAAACTTATATTTATTGTGGTATAACTCCTGTACTTCCCAATATTCCGCAAAGTTTACTGTACGCTTATTCATCTCATCTCCAGGGGAACAAATCTAAAATCTGAAGTTACATTTGTGTTTAATTCCATCCCCGATTTTTTTATAATCATTAAACTATAGAGCTCAATATCTCAAAGTTAGAGTCAATGATGTTGGAGCACTATTTAATCAAAAAACTTTGAACCAACTTTTGAGAAAATTTTGGAAATGTTGAGGCTTCCACAAAGTACCCCCAAAATGAAAATATCCGTTTCAAACTCAAAGGGCCACGAGTTTATTTAAATTGAACGGGAAATATCAATTTTGGAGAAGATCGGCTGAACGGATGAGGCGCTAACTGATTGATTGTTAGTGATTAGGGGTGCGCCAACTACTAGGGTCATTAGTCCAGTAAATGTAGTGCATGTTTTTTTTCTCGGGAGGTGGCAGTGATCTTCCCACGATGCATGGCGACATCCGGCGCCGACCTACCGTCGGCTAGTGGGTTTTCCCAACATGGTATCACCCACGAGCGGGGCACCGCCAGAGCCGGGACAAGCTCTAAGCTCCCGACCGGTCTCCTGGCAAACGTGGTAATGTAGGGCATGTTAGTGTAAGGGTGTGAAAGGGCGAGAGGATAGGACAAGAAAGACTTAGGGAAGATCGCGGGCGGTCCGTGGCCCGTTTGTTACGGTACTGCTCCGGCATTGGCCTGGTGTGGTTCGGACAAACCACAGAAAACTGCCGATTGGAGCAGCCGGCCGCTAGAATTCTCTTCCAGACAGCGACCCAATTCGACGTAGCTGACAAGTTAATGTCGAAAATCCTGTCACCGTCGGGTCTCAAACCTAGGACCTTCCGGTCAGAGGCACTGCAGTGACAGTTGATGCCCTGAGCCATCCCTCCCGGTTGGGGCGCTAGTATTGGCCACAATCGGACAGACGGACGGCCAGATGGACGGACAAACTGAGAGCGAGGCTTCCCCGGACGGAGTCAGCATGTACTTGGCTCTCCAGGAGACGCCGCGTTCTCGGAATCGGTGGCAACGTTTCGGCCGCCATTTTGCGACCTCCCTTAGGTCGAAATGCGCTACAAGGCGACGTGCATTTCGCACGAGGCGCACTTTGCCATGAGGAAGGCCGCAGCATGGCGGGCGAAACGTTGGCACCTGTGCCGAGGACGCGGCATCTCCCGGGCAGCCAGGTAATTAAGGTCAGACGTTTTGCCAGAAAACAATTTTTCGGTAGCAAGGTCAACAACACAAAACATAGATTTTGAGTATACAGTGTGTTAAGAGGAAGTGATTTACTATACATATGAATAAGAGTTCGGTTCCAGGACCCGGCAAACAGAGTTTTTTCCGTCGAAAATTTGCCGTTTTTCGGCACAGAAGTACAATACTTTTTCTTCTTAAAAAGTAAGGGTGAGAGAGTAAAATGGGAAGAGGTATGAGAGTCAACCTCCATACAGGTGTTTGTGAAAAAAATCTTTGTTGGTTTATGCTTGATATCCAAATCTGAGGGTAAAATGTCTTGTTCCTCATGAGTTCCCGATGTGAATGATTGTGTTCCTTGTTTAACTACATAACCGTAATACAATATTCAAATAATATTTCTAGTAGTTTATTTCATGGACAGTAAATGTAATAAAATCAGTTACATAAGAGCATATTCATATAAAAGTTCTATTCTTCACTTCCCAGTATCAATTGTGCAAATGTGGCACTGGGAATTATGAAGGTCATAACTTGACATGTTTGCAATTGGGCAGCAATGGCCTTCAGTATGGTGAAAATCTGAAAATAATATACGTGTCAATCTTTATAAAACTGAGACAGCGGTACAACTACAGGTGAAAACGATGAGTATGGAATGTTAGAGAACTTTAAGTGTACTTACAGGACGATTAATGAAGTATTTAAATCTTATATTTGTAGTTCCAATTAAAAGTACACATTTGCGAATTATTTAACCACCGTAGTACTATCGGATTTGAGAATTATAGAATAACATCTAAGACACGAAACAGAGGGTAAGAGAAAACACTTTCTACCCCTATGTTTAAAGGCGGGCAAAACCATAAATACTTTCACGCGCCGCAGACGCGACTTCCTATAATGCCACAATGAAATGAAATGCATAAAAAATATTACGCGCAGCCTGAGTGCTCTTTCTTTCAACTGTTATCCAGTTAGCTAGCAGTGAAACAAAGACAATGAAATAAGTCAAATGAAGTTGACAGTTGAGATAAAGTACAATTAAGATGAAAATAATTATTTCACTTACCAAATAAAACATCTATAAATTATGAAATACAAGTTTGAATGAAAATATATTATTTGTACAACACATAAAGTATAATTAAAATTATAATTGCCGCACCATAAAGACATGTGTGTGTATACATGTGAACAGAACGTCTCAATTCATTTATTTTGAGCTGTTAGGACAAGCTAGTTGTTTATTTCAATATACTTTAAATGCATTATCCATTCTAGTTGCACGTACAACCTGTTCATAGCCAAGTTCAGTACCACGTGTTTTATTGCATTATTTTAAATATAACATGTAATGTTTTCTGTATTTTTACATTGAAGTCAGCCCACGCGCAGCCGGATGTCACGTGCCCCTCTCCTTCTTCACTTGGAATCGCTTGCGAGTCCAAAAGGGCGTGAGCACTTTTCAGACGGCTCCCAACACGTCGACCTTGCCTACAACAGCTCGACGCCTTTGCAATAATTGCACAAACTCAGTAGCTTAACTATGTCTAACGCATTATAATGTTCAAGATTCAAAACCTTATACAATCATGTAATCCATTTCAATGATAATTATGAAATACGGAATTTTCAACTTCATCAGCTCTAAGTCACGTGGCTTCCTATTGGTCCAATACAAATTTTGCGCGAAATCTCGCACTCCAACACGCGACGCATCACACAGTTGCGAGCAAGCCATGAGCGTGCGCGGATCCGTCATCTTACGTTCCGTAGAAACGGCGGAATTCCGACTTTTACAGTGCACTAATTGACTTATTTCATTGTCATGTGTCGCACAGCTACAATTACAAGTCACGTCACTAACAATTGTAAGTCATGACAATATTTCCTGATGCTCGCAGTATGGAATACATGTGTTTTCGTCTTGCCAATTATTACATTTTCATGCCATGTACTTTCAACCTCCAGGCACTAAGTTCATTTCATTCGGACATATTTCACACGCAGTCAGACGATGCAATTGGCAGAGACCAATTTTAAAACTCGTGCCACTTCGTGTTAAACTGTGCTGGTGCTAATATTATTAATCGAACGGTTAATGTGTGTGTGTGTGTGTGTGTGTGTGTGTGTGTGTGTGTGTGTGTGTGTGTGTGAGAGAGAGAGAGAGAGAGAGAGAGAGAGAGAGAGAGAGAGAGAGAGAGAGAGAGCTGCATCACACGGGTGAAGTGCCGATCTGTACAGTGCTAGTTATGTCCGTGTTGATTTCATCAGCTCACGTGGTTCCAGTTCAGTGCAAATGGTATTGCACAACAGTCTCCAGGCGCATCACACGATCTTATCGCCGCCAATCGGTGAAGCTCGGCGCCGGCCCCTCTACTTCAGAGGACCTTGCCTCTTGACTCTTGCCTTGACTCTTACCTTGACTCTTGCGGCTGCGCTCAGTCCAGCACACGCCTAAAGGCGTCAACTGTCTGCCTTCGCAGCCAACATTGTACATTGAATACGTGTGTTTTATTTCAGATCATGAATTGCAGTACAATAAATGAGCGTTTTCTATGATTAATCCAATTTAACATCAATTGATACCATTGTGTAAATGTAATAAATGTAAATGCACTGCTTTTTCTCACCAGAGAATATTTAATTGTGTGATGCTCAATTTTCCTTTCTTACACTATGTCTTAAGCTTCGTATGAATTTCATTGATCCCCTGTTAATGGCGGCAATCCCAAGGAATCATTTTTTTAAGAAAGCTGTTTGTACTTTTTCCGATTTTAAAAAAGTAATCATCTTCCAAAGGTAAGAGGATGTAGTTGGTTAATTACAGGTCTCCACCTGTCAGTTCATTGCCTCCAGATCAGCTACATCATGAGCAATAATAAAAACCGTATAAGACATATTTAACACTTAATTTAATATTTCACTTACATTTTGTTATTTTTTGTTACAATATTTTCACTTTACTCGTTTTAATATTTGACTTGCTGCACATCAGTAAAGAGTTTAATTCTTCTAGATCTTTGAAATATTTGGTTAATAACTTACAATCTTTATAGCGTTGCGAACGATTCCACAATGCCTAATGGTCCTTATTAGAGCTCATAACAGACCTTGATTTTGTGGGTTATACACATCAAGTCGACAACTCTACATTTACTTGTATTTAAGAAAAAGCGGGAATATATAAGTATATAAGGGCGAATATATATATGTCAACAATGGCATAAAGTCAACAAGTACAATGAGGGTCTTACAAAAATCAGTCAACATTGGAAGACAGGAGTCAAATAACAATGGAACAAATGTTCCAAACAGACCGTTTACCTTCCCTAATAATTAAAAATCTACACATGCAAAAAAGTCGTCAAACGAATTACTGATTTAAAACTAGCAAATGGTACAAAGAACGGCGAATGTCAAATCTTGAGTTACAAATAATTTTACCACCATCAATGAACACATTGTCAAGTGAACAAATTATTGCTGTTATAAGCCTGTGATGAGATTAATAGCACATTGGCGATATGCTAGAAGAATTAAATCAAGGCTTTACCAATAAACCATGGTTGAGGACACGCATATGGTAATTCAGCGATCACAATATAAGTTTGTGGAGGACATTTATGATCATAAAAAACTATTGGCATGATGTTCATTAGACAATTTTGATTTGTTGATCGAAGAAAATACAATATCGAAGTCAGCTCTCGGCCAGCCCGTGCATTTCACGTAAATCTGCCGCACCCAGTCAGCTCCCACCCGGACAGGCGGCGGCCTCGCGCTCCAACGGCCCGGCGGGCGCACCCGTCAGCTCACCATAAATTATTCTGTTTGAGTAGCAATTGAAGTAATTTTGCCTCATTAGCAATTAAATAGTTGTAAATGTTGGCATATTTGTTTTAGTGGAAACGGATTGTGATGTGCCAGCTTCACCTTAAACCATCTCATCATTAATTATTCGGAGGTTTGTAGAGCAATTAAATTAATTTTTGCGTAATTACTTAGCAATTAAATCGTTCTCCAATACGGCACATTTTTTGTGGAAACCAATTGTGTTCCAGCTTAATCTTAAGCCTCATTAATGACGCAAACAATTGAGCAAGAAATTATGCTTTTGGGTAATTAGTTAGCAATTAAGTAGTTCTAAATTATGGCATATTTAGTTTTGTGGGGACCGATTGTTGTAGAGCCAGAAGAGGGGTGCCGCAGCGGTTGGATATTTAAAAATAAATTAAGAGGCAAAATTAACGGTATATCATCTCAGATGACATTTTGGAAATAGAGGGTAAAAAGACTCATCCTGTATTACTTCGTTCATCACTTCACCGCGCTGGTCAACACATCACATATTCAAGAATTTTAATGGCTTCTCTTTAAATTTATTTCTCAAGATATGAACACTAACATGAAAGGAATATAACATGCCAAATATATTTTAAGCTGTCTAACCAATATAAATATGTGGAAATACAAAAATAACATTTTAGCATAATGGTTCCTCTCCATTCCACGCATGCACGTCCAGTAGAATCTGAGCAATATTCAGTAGCGCCACGAATTTCTGCGTGTAAGTAAGAGCGTAAGAGCGGGGAAGAGCATGCAGATCGGCCTATGCGGAGTTCGGTCATGATCGACTGGAAGCTCCCGTAAAAACGCCAACTTTTGTTTTAAAAATTGGTTGTGTCATTGAAGCAACGCGTCTCTTAAACCCTTGTTGGGCGTTGAGCGCTTGGAGTAATCCTCCATTACTAATAAAAGTCAGTTAGTGCCTTTTATCCCTTCGGCCAGGGATTCGATGCCGTTAGATGCCGTTCGCCCAACCAGGAACCCGCAAGTCTCGAAATCCCTTAACATCCATGACTTCACGGAGCGTAGTAGACGAGTTCGGCTAACGACGCCGACTCGAGAGCAACACAACGATATCCGTAGGGACCGAGATGTTGCAACGAAAATGTGAATACCGATGCCGACACATTGATTCGTGTTGAAAACGTAGACCAGAAACAAGAACAATAAATATGTAATATAAACAAGTTCGTAGTAATGAATTAGCCCGGCGGTTACCGCAGGAAACTTCTACAATAATCTTTTTTTTAATATTGTGAAAGATTGATTCTTATGACCTATATATCATAAAGAATTATATACAGGTTAGTTATTTCAGGTGAAAATAAAACATACCAGCTTTTTCCTCATAATATTAGCAATAGTTCCTTTACAATGTTTGCCTCAAAAGCATAGATTCCTATATATAGGCATTTTTTAAATAAATTTTGCATTTCGTTGCAAACAATATCACTGGAACTTTTCCCACATTCACACGACCCGAAGCGCTGTTATAGATTCGAGAGGCCATTGCAGTCATTTGAGAACAGCGAGTTCATTGGAATTCTGAGGACTGGATGACGGCCTAAAATGGAGCGATACAGGCCTCTCTTAATTTGCACCTCAATTCTGTCTTCACAAATTTGAATTTTTCTTCATTTACATAAAACGAAGATTTTGAGAATACTGAGAACTATACTGAGAGCATCAACTAACTATAAACACTGCATTCTTGGCGTTAGAGAAGGAGAGCAATCGTCAAGAAACTGTTGGGTGGAAAGGAAGTGTATCTCAGTAAAATGCCGGAAAAACATTTGTTCAGTAACCAGAGAGAATACGGTGATATATATTTCCCCCTGAAATGATTGACCTGCATATTCTTTTTTTTTTTTGAGGGGGGTGCTGCGAGATAAGAATGGTCGCGAAAATTGAGCCGATTGGGGAAGCCGAAAAATAGAAAAATACTGACAGTTTATTTGATTGTAGCCAAGAAGGCAAAGGGAATTTGATGGGGACTCAATATACAAGACAATGCTTCACCGCTTGTTTGTGTCATTAATACGAGTATATCTGACTGGGTGCTGGGGCACTAGGTATGAGAGTGGGGCAGTCAATATGAATCGGATGTAACGCCGTGTCAAACCTGCGAATTACAAATCTTGGAACATTTATGACGAACACTTTCTATGGTTGTGAAGTAAAATCCACTACCGGAATAAAAGGAAAGTACGAGTACAACAGAATATTTTCGAATGTTCACAAATCGGTGTAGAAAGATATCTAGTGAGAAGGCGAAGATGCGTGATTTGAAGTATTTGCCAACCAAAAAACAATAGAACGTACATTAATAAAAGTATGAATAAAGAGTCATATTTCATTATAGGTTCCCTCAATGCAGGACTCTGCTGCGATTTATACATAAATATTTCCTTCAATATTTAATATTAAATCCACAATTAATTTCTTTATGTACTTAACGTAATAGGAATAAAAAAACTAACGTAACAGTGCGAAAACTGTCGCATGTTAAACTCCACTTACTACTCTATAATTCCATTTCCATATTAAGAGGGAAAATGTATCTTCAAATTTACTTATAGAATATCAAACAAAAATACCAAACAATAAAATTGGTTTGAAAGAAATTTTGAAGAAAAAGGATTATTTAGTGTTATTGATAGATTTTCTTGGAACAATTCACTGCAATTCCTTAAAAACATTTGAAGTAATTAGACAACCTTGCTTGACAGCTAGCCTTTCGTTTTCCTTGATAGTCACAAAATATTAGCAAGCATCTTACACTTGAGAAAGCTACGTAAAGTTGTCCATGCGACAACACAGGATCAGGCAAGTACAACCTTACTCTTTGGAATACTATTGTAACGAATATTGCGTCACCGGCCGGCACCACCACGAACTACCTGTAAGCGCGGGTTGCGTCATCTGCCGGCGGTCTCTGCACTGGATTACTCCAGAACGTCCGGAAAGTTCTCGACGACACCCGCCGAGTATAAGTACGCGGCGGCCGGCGACCGCGAGTCAGTCTTAAGTCCGCAGTGGAAGCTGAACTGTGAAGTGTGTGCATCGCGGTGGATGGCAGTGCAGTGATTGTGCTCAGTGACGTGAACCACGGTCAGTGCACCGTACTGTGGTCGGTGACGTGAACTGTGACAAAGTGCATCGAACTGTGATCAGTGCAGTGAACTGTGGCCAGTGCTTAGGACTGTCCGAGTGTGTAAGAGAAGTGAACAGTATAAATAAATAAATAATCAAGAAAAGTGTAGTGTAAATAAATAATCAAATGTTTTCAGTGATTGTGTTAAGAAACAAAAATAAACGTTTTTGTTAAAATAATACCAGACTTTTAATTCACCACCTAGAATCGTAACAATATTTAACTACCGAACTGAGAGTTATACTCGTGCAATTCAAGAGCCTCGAATATCAGTAATCGTTACAGTAAACATAGTAACAACTATTGTCAGAGTAAAGAATGCAAAATTAGCAAGTCTCAAAGAATGTACAGTGGGTACATACATCTTCATGTGGAATACACAAATACATAATATTATGTCTATTAGGTTCTTTTATTTATCTACCTTGTTTCATCCGTAAAACCCTGATCGCATCCTCATGTTCACTGAGCAGGAGACGCCACTGATATGTGGTCCGATTCGATCGTAGTTCGTTCTACGATTGGGTACTCAGCCCTTACAGAAACGCGTAGTGAAAGGTTGCACTACACGGATAAAAAACAATCTTCATCGGTTATCAAGTAACTATTATTTCTAGCTGCTGCGAGAGTGAATCTTGAATTAATTATTATGCAAATAAATCTCGTCGCTCGGCACAAACCACGATGCACACAGAAAATGTAAACATATGTCGGAGGAATCGATGCCCGCCAAGCCTGATAAACAAAGACGTCTCCGGCGCAAACGCCTTATATAGGTGGTATTGGGCAAGTATCGATATTGTAAGAAAAATGTAATAGAATGTCTAATAATACCTAGGCCCTGGAACGCTTCATTTAGGAGTTATTTAACAACATAGATTAAGAAATGCCACCCAGTGTTGCGGGATGCATTTAACATGAATATTTAGATGCATTTTTAAATAAATACTTCACATTTTTTAAGTTAAAACGCAATTCGTCATGATTCGTGAAATTCTCTTTCTTTAGAAATCTCATTTATAAAGAATGGTTGCCTATGAGAGCCGCAAAAGTTATTATACTACTCAAATAAATATAGGAGACGACAGAGAAAATATCACGTAGCCTATACATGTTGAAGTCTAAAAGACGCACCGGCGTACAAGACGAGTGCCTAGTTTCTTTAATGTTAAATTTTATACTTCATTTTTATTTTGATGAGAGGAGTGGGAATTGTGACCTAAGAAAAGCCAAGATCTCTTCTTCATATTCCGCCGGGAGCCTTTGGTGTGTTTCTAGTACGCATGGAAAGACCGAGCCTTCTCATAAATCTGCCACACAATGACGTTGACCCAAAGAAATTTTCAGCATTTTTTCTTCCTGCAATAGTTTTAGCTTCTGTTATAATCAATTTTGAACAAGTACTAAATCCTGTTTTCCAGTGTACAAAACTTTGATATTTGTAACGCTATGTACTACATATTCAAAGAGGTACAAAAATTTCCGTCCGTTGTATAAGACGTATTCTGTTTTTTGAAGGAAAAAAGTGCGTCTCATACACCGGTAAATACGGTAATATATTTACGCTTTTGTAAGAGAAAGTCGTGGACTGCATAGGAAGTAAACTAGATCAAATGGAATGCTAGAAAAGGCCGCGGCCACAGGCGGCGGCGCTGGCGGCTCCAGCTGCAGAAAGGAGAGTTCGCACTTGCCGGGCGGCGTCGGCGGGAGCTTACCTCGAAACGGCGCGGGCGGCGGCGGCCGCGGCGAGGGCGGCGGCGGCGGCGGGGGCGGGGGCGAGGGCGCATGGGCTTAATCGGCACGCCGCCTCCTCGCTTCCACCGTCCTCCTCCTCCTCCTCCTCCTCTTCTTCTTCTTCTTTCTCCTCCTGCTCCTCCTCCCGCGGTGGAGCGTGCGCCGGAGTCGGAGGGGGCGGAGTCGCGTCGCCGGCTGCCGCCTTTATCGATTCCGGGTGCGTGGGCGACGACGACGCAGGCGGCGGCGTCGGGGGCGGCGTCGGGGGCGGCGTCGGCAGCGGCGGGGGCGGCGCGGTCGGCGGCGGCGCGGGGGCGGGGGCGGGGGCGGGGGCGGGGCCGGAGGCTCCAGCGCTGCTGCGGCGCGGGGCGCGGGCCGTTCCGCACCTTTGACAGAACAAGTCGCCGTCAGCGCCTCCACTCACACCCATTCATGCGCTCCGCCCTGCCATCAATCAATAAGAAAATAATCCCAACATTCTCGTCACGTTCACTATTACATTGACTGGAATAAGGGTAGGACTTCCATGAGGCGACTTACTACCGCGAGTACATGGAGCGCGATCATTTCAGTAAGTATATTGCCCACTGAACTCTAGAAAACGTGCACAGTGTCAGAAGTTACATTTCTGTCCAGACACAAAAGAAAGAGTCATCTCAGCATTCTTTCGAAAAATCAGGGAAATTAGATGAAAAACCTGATCGAAATGGTTGACTCAGAATTTGAAATACAAAACTTGTTACAGAAACATTTAGTTTTTTAGATTTATGCAGTCCAAATGGAAACCATTGAAAAAATTAAAAACCATTGAAAAAATAAATATGACGTCTTTTGGAAGCTCGATATAGTATTTGACGGTATAGAAACAGATATGCAGCAGAAAAGATTTTACATGGCCTGTAAACATATGTATCGATTTTAATATATAGTTTGTGATTTCAAAACCTAATGCCTGTCCGATTCATGAAGGAAAACCGCAAATTAATTCGTTTGTCCTTCTGATGTATTTATGTCTATTAATATATCGATCTTCATCTAATCAATATGATTTTCCAATTTAAAATTATTGCCTTTAATAAATGTCATATTCGCTAGTACACCACCTTTCCAATCGAATTTATTGGAACACGCATGTTGATCACGTTGACAGGAATGCTCTCCAACTTTGCTCCGTGTAATACGAGTAATATCGGGTTTAGGAATATCTCTCAAATTTGAAATTTGTAGGCGTTATCCAATTTCAAATTCTAATTCAGTTCAATCTATAATTGCCTGATTTACATTAATACAAAACCATTGTAATGTACTTTTATTTTTCTAAAGAAGCTTTAAAAAATTCATCAACTCCACATAGAGGTTGATACAATAAATACACTGTTTCTCTTAAACTCTTCATCTAATGGTAATTGATAATATTTTTGAAACATCCCTAACATCTCAATTCTCAGAACCTTATTCATAATTTGTTAGTTTTTGTATTGCAAATTCAATTGTAACAACTACATTGTTGACAAAACATGATGTTAACGATTATAGTTTATACCATATTTATTATGTTTTAAATTATTAGCCTGTAAATATAGGTTATGAATTAAAAAATAAAAATCAGGTAAGATTTTTTTAAAAAATGTTTTAAATACGAGAAGCATCAAACTATATATCTTTTCAATATAAAAAGTTGTAACTGCTGTTATTTCATCTTCTAAAAAAGTTTAATTCACCAATATACTTATCCGTTTATCCTTTATTCATTAACATCAAGTTCTTTATTTTTGGAATTTCTTTAAAATGTTTTATCTTCTAAAATCATACTAATCTGGCCTTTTTATCTGAATTTTGATCGACAGTAAGCTTGTCTCCAAATCATTTTTACGCGTTTCTAACATCAACATCGCGATCTTTGATTGCCAATTGGAACATTGTCATTCTTAATCACCAGATTTAGGTAAAAATCGCTTTGCCTACGATCTTGTAATAAATATATGTGAAATTCCCTCTAAGTAGGGAATAGGCCCGGGGAATTTGACCGGGGGGTCAAATGACAAGGTAGTCCGAGAAGATATCACGCCTATTCCCTACTCTTAGACGCAGGGGATGCAATAACTTCTTAGTTCTAAAGCATTCGGACTTACTTTTTTACATACTTTGATTCTAACTCTTGCTATTATCATGTAGTAAGTTCTTCTTTACTGTATACGATGACGTAAATGAATGTACAAGTAGTTAGTTAAAAATCTAAAAATTAAGGAGGAAATCCCTATATTCATATCAAATTCCCGGCTTTTCGCGTTTTTTTCAATTTATCGTTTTTCTCAGTTTTCAATTATTCCAGTTTCACTGGCCATCCTGTTATATTGCGTCTAAGAGTAATATTTAATTGTTTGGTTTCGTCAGATTCGCAAAACATTTTCCGAGCAAAATGTTAGCACTACTCTAATATAAGTTGTGGAACTTTTTTATGAGCTCTAGATTTCAAATAAGTGAAACATATTTTTTTCTTCGACTCTTTTCGGAAATATTATCAATTATTTATTCAGAAAACTCTACATCCTGCTAATGTTTAAACATTTTTCACGCATTTACCTCTTCCTGTAGAAAATACAAACTACATTTGTATTAAACCAAAAGTATGTAATTTTGTATGATTTGAATATAATTTTTGTAAATATAAGAGAAATTTTCCGGGCTGTTAGGCCATGGTTCAGTTGGCATTGAAGGGCCAAACGTTTCCAAGGTAGATCTTCAGTTGCGGCAGGGTCGCGGGCAAAATTGCAATTACTCACAATTTTCGAAAAATCAGTTTTCTACGAACGTTAGACCTGCACCATTCTCTTCAACGTCCTTCACACTATGCAACAATAAAATTTAATTAAAAACGATGAATTCATTTTTTTTTAAACTTCGAAATGTCCCAGGGACTTCATGTGAAGTATCTCCCAAAATTACAATATCTGTTTCAAATTCAAGGGGCCGGACATTAGGCATATCGATTGGGGAATATCAATTTTGGAGAAAATCGTCTCAACGGTTTAGCCGCTAGCGTGGTTTACAGACGACAGACGGAAAGGTGGACGGACGGACGGACGGACAGACATTTTGCCGTCATTCGATTTTTCGGCACCAAGGACCCACAAAACATGGATTCTGTCTACACCACGTGTTAGAGGATTTTTTTCTAAATTTAGCAACTGGATTTATCCACTTTTTCGTTTTCAGGCCCCTGTAATAAGAGTTTTTCTGCCGAAAATGCACCGTTTTTCGCGCAGCATTACATAACTTTCCTTCTACTCCACAGAGAGAAAGTAAAAATAATTGATATTACAAATGGATGGAAAGATTGAGCACGGAATAAAACTCCAATCTTCCCTTACAAAGATGGTAACTGAATGGACAGATATTTTTTGTGCGTGTGATGTGTCTGATTTACAGAATGGACAGATGTTTATTAGCTTGTTATTCAAAGAACTGCCCAGCCTGGGCTAGAACAACCCGCTTTATTGTAATCACAAAGATTATTTGAATCAGAAATGGAAGAACAGATTAATTACAAGTATGGATAGCTATTGGACTGATCAAACTTAGAAATAGTGTAATCAAAAGGTATTAATTTCTAGAAAGAAACACGCCGAATTCGTATACCATACCACCACACTCATACTGCAGCATAAAAACTCTGTATCTAAATGAGACTAAATAAAATTGACGCGAGGAGTTTGCATTCTCCAGTGCACTTTTTTGAAAAGTATTCTTTGGTACTTCACGATGCAACTGAGAATGCACTGAAATAATGACTAAGCTACCCTGCTACACCCTGCTACCCTGCTTCTCTGCTACACTTAAGAAAAAACAACAAATTGAAACATCAAACAATAATTGCGTTTTCTGAATTCCTGAAACACGACGCGAGTTCATCGTTTTCTGCTCATAAAACTTATGAACAAGATTATGATAGTTTCTCGCATGGATTCAGTGCCTGGTATTACAAGAGAAAGGTAAAAATTTGAACTTACGCTCAAATTTGAATTCAATGTGTGTTGAATGGCGTTTCTTCGCTTTGCACCGTCTGGAAAATGGCTCTTAAGACAAAGTGTGGGGAAGAACTAAAAGATTACATAGGCACACACAAAAGAAAAGTTTTGAGACCCAAAGACTTGACACAAAGGCTTGGGTCTGACAACTTTTTTTGTGTGTGTTTTAGTGTTTACTACACATTTGTAGTACCAAGTAATATTTTTATTTTGGAATTTAGCTATAAATTATCATTTTTGAATCTTTCTAATCCTTTGCATAAGTATATCATAAGCTAAGGAAATACGATAATTTTTGCCAGTTTATAAGAAACCATCGACACAAATCCTTGAAAGTGTGATACTGGTGGACAGAGAATTACACCCCATCCTACATCGAAAAGAAAATAATAAAAGCTTGCAGATTATGACATAGAAAAAAGATTATTACAACACATATTATTATCTTGAATAATTCAGAAGCGCCAAGGCCTCCAGACCTTATACACCAGGTTTGTGTGTCTCATGGGGGTGGGGGGGACAACTTTTTTTTAGGACAAGTAAATTCTGAAGATGAAGTGTTTAGGAGCACGAGAAATGATGAGTGACAGTTCGGGTGCAGGTGAAGGATAGATCGGCGACAGAGGGGAAATCAAGGGAGAAAGGCTGGAGCCGGATTATGTTCTTACGCAGTATTCTACAAAATACGACTTTTATGAACTTTTTTTACAATATTGCATATTTAGTTCTTTTGGGTGCCTCCTCTCTATAGCATGGGTAGAAAGAAATGAGAAGATGAAATCAATGTAAAATTAAATTGAAGAAAAATACCGAAATCATCTTTCCCGATAAAATTAAAAGGACCTATTTTATTTCCTGCGAATTTTTATCCCAATGCTCAGCAATATTGGAATAAGTTCACTCACACAGTACCGGGTCTCCAAGTCTGTAAATCACACTTCCAGGGATGGTGGTTCGCAGGTGAGTGCTACATTAAATAATTTTTCTGTTTTCATACAATTATTATTTACAAAGGACAGAGTTTTCGCAGAGTTCGGATTGTATATCCTTATTTATACGTATACAAGAATAAATACTAAGACAACTTTTTTTCTACGCTGAAACATCTACAGATGTGAGAGCGTAGGCTTCCTCTGCAGGAGTCAGTAACTATTTTGCAGTCCGGGACACGCCGCGTCCTAGACCCAGTTACCAACGTTTTAGGCGCCAGTCTATGAGCATCCTCCTGGAGGAAGGTCACAGGGGTCTATGACGTGGCGTCTATCGTACAGCCAAGTACTTGACTGCAAAAACCGTATTTTTTAAAAAAATTAAGACCCAGCAAATAAAAACAATTGAAAAAATTCACAAGTGTTCTGAGATGAAGTTTTAAGCTCTTTTCGAGCCCACGTCGGTGTTCTAAGACACAGTAAAGCAGGTCTGACAAATCCGGGTCCAAACTGTTCCTCTTCATTTCCCCACATGTCCCCCACTTATCCTTCACTTGTCAGTTATTTTTTCATAAACTGCCAAAAACTATCGTCTTTCCTTAGCTTATGATAGACTTATGCAAAGTATTAAAATTATTTTAAAAATTATAATTTGTAGCTAAAATCAAAAATCAAAATATTACAAAATACTACAACAATGTATACAAGTGTATAGTAAACACTGAAAATGACTGCATTTTATGTGCATTTATTTTAAAGAATATTTAATGTCAAGGCGATTTAAAGGCAGGAAAATGGTTTTTAGTTTTTTTAACAGCAGCCCAGATGTTAATAAATGTGAGAAAATTCACAACAAATTGTGTTTTAAAAGGACCTTTGATATTTTTTCGAGTTTGTTTCATGGTTCTAAGACACAATAAAAATATTTTTTCTTGTATTTTTTCAAAAATATGTTTTTGTGTTTGAATGTTGGTGTGAGAAAATATCAAAAAATATTTTTCTGATAGTATAAATTGTTTTCTTATTTAACATATTTTTTGAGTCAGATGAAGTGGTGTTCAGTTGGCGAAAAAAATTAAAATAAAAAAAACACGTTTTCGGCTGTAGAGAGGTGTGGGTGGTGGGACGGGGGCTAAGAAATCTTTCAGAAATATTATTGTTATCTTAGAATTATAATGTAACCACTTATAAGTGATTTAATTCAGGGGAACGTTTTACCATCTTATCCGGGGGTACTCTTTTCACAAAAGCACCGTGCCCTTCCCGCGGGAAGATAGACAACATCTATCATGACGACAGGAACTGACGCGATCGCACCAACTCAATAGCTGCCGCGTGTTTATCAAATTAGCCACTCGCGTGTTCAAATCCGTGGACTTCTCCAGTACCACAGGAGGAAAGAATTATTCTCCAGCCTATGACACTTTGCAGTAATGGGGCCAAACAGAGAAGGGGTAACTTTCATCCAATCATAATAGTTTTCAAACGAACTTTCGAAAATCTAAATCCAGCAAAAAACAGCCGGCCTTTTTGATCACATGATGGGAGCGTGTAGCAGGGGAGCGGGAGAAATTATGGGAAGACGGTGTGCGTTCGAGGAACGGAGGAGAACGGACGGAAGGATTTTGCAACGAGAGTATACGAGTTAGTTAAAAAACGTCGCGATACGAAGAGTGAAATATGAAATGTGTACTACGAGCACCAGGAATATATGTGTGCGTAGCCCACTGTGTTAAGTGTAAACGGACTAATTACAGTCGACGCTCATTTCGCGTGACTACCGCGACAATTTAAAAATGTCCCCAGCGTGCGCAGCCGGACATGCAAACTCAATAAGGCCGGTGAACGAGGCCTCACATACAGTAACATCCATATGAACCCATCGAGGGAGTGTTGCCAAGCAGCCGAGTCGTGCGAGCGAGGCGCGTCCTGCGGCAATTTGGGGTTTGCGGCACCTTGCAAGCCTTGCACGCCAGGTGCGTCCGCCTTCCTGCAAACGACTCGAGCCATCGTGGAGGCCACGGTTGCCTCTACCACGTCAGTGTCAGCTCTAGTGATAGCAAATTTGACCAAAACATCGATACGTCGTTGTTTCTTTACGTCGCTAAAGGAAATTTCGATGTCGATTAGATGTCGACGAAAAAACATCGACGTTTAAAACATCGATGTTTTAATTATAGAATAATACCCATGCTATTTTCCCATCCATTTTTAATTACAATACTAAAAGATACATTTTATTGTTTGGTTACCATCATTTTAATAGTACTTTAATAAAATTATTCTGGAATGTAAAGAAAAAGTTAACAAAAAAGGACTTCGTGTCCATGCATACACCATGGAACTAAAACCGCGTAAAATTCCCTCAGATTGAACAGGCGAAATATGCAGCGTGGTAAAAAGGATGACGCAAAACAACGATATTGCTGTCGATTGCTGCTACTCTACAACGTGCCTAAACCCCTATATTAAAAAAAATTAAAAAATCCATGTTTTTGCAACAAAATATCGATGAGAAGAAGACATCGAAAGCAAAATATTTATGTTAATATATCGATGTTTCTGATGGAAAACATCCATGTTCTTTTGCTATCCCTAATCAGCACATCGCCTGCACCAGCTGCCGTTGGTCGTAGTCCGCTATCATCAGCCAGGTAACAAACCCACCTAATATCAGTAAAGCCACTGTCCGTCCCTAAAGGACTGAATGTAAGATAAAGACGACATCTGCTATTTTCATCGCAAACTGTAGTAAAATAAGTGTTATGTGAAAGTGAAAATGAGTGCGCATGCATTGTTAGCATGCATTGTAAAGAAAGTTAGAGTTCTATAAATAAGCGTTTGCTCATCAGGAAATGCACCTTCAAAGAAATGTGTGTGTTTGTTAATGCCTTAACATCCTTGCATCGTCTCCGGCTCAGAGCTGCTCCGAGACCTCTACAGCCGGAGCAACAAGGTTGAAGCCAGCTCGTCACTCCTCACCCATTTGTTCTCAAAAATGGTTTCAAATGGATTCTTTTTTTGTTTTTCATGTAGAGCAAAGAATATTTATAACATTGAGCAAGAGCCATTTTCGTTGTATTGCCTGAATTTCCAAAACTTGGATACTTTTTCGGAGTGAACTTGCACCAACAATATTGAGCATAAACATTTTTTTATCTGTTCTTCAAAGTCAGCTCTTTAAACAACGTCATGCAAAAATTTTCGAAGAATTATCGCCAGCTTTTAAACAATTATCTTCTCAAAAGCGGCTTCCAATTTGTTTATTTTTTCTCGATTGCAGCTAAGTACGCTTATACAACTTGTGCAGATCCCATTTACGGTGAGCTCTGCATTTTCGAAAATTGTAAAAAATTAACATCGCAAAACAACAATAATGGAGAGATTTAAAAAATGAAACTGTTCTGAATCTTTAAATAAGGTAAATCTTTAAATTATCTTCACATCAAAAGTTTATAGAATTTTTAAGCTAGTCGTTTCTGCGAAATTTTTGGTTTAAGTGAAGGCAATTTACTAAAAATAAATTCTTAAAAACGGCTTCAAATTTTCTCTTAAACGTTTTTCCTCTGCTAGAGAAACGGGCGCTTAAAAATGTCGCGACTCATTTTTGTTGCTCTCTGAACATTTGAAAATTGCAAAATGTACAAATAATGCCAGAAAGTATATCATGTAGCATGCCTAGTATTGATTAGATGTGCACAGGAATATTTCCAGATACTTTCAAAACAGCAAAAATTAAGCCACTTTTTAAAAAAGGGAACAAAAATGAAATTCAAAATTACCGGCCAATTTCTCTTTTGTCCGTTTTCTCAAAAATATTAGAGAGGCTTTTCTATACGCGAATGGAAACTTTTCTAAGGAAAAACGAAGCGTTTTCAGATTCACAACACGGTTTCAGGAAGTCAAAAAATACGGAAACTGCCATTTTTTTCTTTCCTTAAAGATGTTGCTTCATCAATGGACCAAAATGAAGAACCCATTGGGATATTTTTAGATCTTTCGAAAGCTTTTGACGTTATTAACCATAACATCTTGCTCTCAAAATTACCTTCTTATGGAATTCGTGGTATTGCTCTAGATTGGATAACCTTGTTCCTTAAACATCGATCTCAAAGAGTAGAAATACCGTACTGGCACGAAAGGATATTATTTACTTATCTCTCCAATTCTTTGCCAATTGAACATGGGGTCCTACAAGGTTCGATTTTAGGTCCTATCCTCTTTCTGTTGTACGTAAACGATATGCCCTCTTCTATTAACAAAGGAAGAACAGTTCTGTTTGCTGATGACACGAATGTTCTTTGCAAAAAAGAAACAATAAATAGTACAATTTCAGAAGTTTCAAATTGGTTTTGTAATAACAAATTAATAGTTAACGAAGGAAAAACTGTCTCAATGCAATTTTGCGTTTCAAATCGGCAATCGTATGCTCCATTGAAAATGAACAATATGCAATTAGCTGATGTTAAGGTAACAAAATTTCAAGGTCTCTCAATTCAATCAAACCTCAAATGGAATGTACATATAACAGAATTAAACACTAAATTAAGCTCATTATGTTATGCATTCAGAATTCTTTCTAATCGTGTCAGCCTTCATGCAGCTCGTTGCGTGTATTTTGCAAATGTACATTCCCGCCTGAGGTATGGCATAATATTCTGGGGAAGCTCATACTTTAGTTCCCAGACATTTAGATTGCAAAAGAAAATTATCCGAAAAATGAAAAAATCCCATCCACGTGATCCGTGCAAGCCTCTTGATTGAGCTTGGAATCTTACCATTGCCTTGCCTTTTTTTATTACGAGTCTGTAGTATTTGTCAAAACTGACTTACTTAACGGTGGGAACTTATTTTCATGTAATACTGATATTTATAGTTACGACGTAGAAATCATGTTCATCAAGTGTCAGTATCAACAGCTCACTACAAGAAATCCACATACAATACATGTACGTTACTTTACAACGCATTGCCAGATGAAATTAAAAAATTAAAATTGTTACACAAATTTAAGTTAAAAGTAAAATCTTTTCTGCTGCAAAACCGTTTCTATACAATTAGAGACTATACTGATCGCTAAAAAGAAAAATAATATTTACTTTAACAAAAACAAGATATAGTATAATGAATTAGTTTACATTTGCAATGTATAATTTTTAAAAAAGGCTCAATATGCCTGTAACAAATAATGTACTTCCGGGTCAATGACCCCCATCTCGATCGGGTTTTTGTCCAGTTTCCCTGATCCATTGAGCAAATGCTGAGATGGCCCCTTGATTTGCTTCTGGACGTAAATGTAGCTTCACTATGCGCACGTTTTGTTGAACTTTCCTTTTGCTTGTAGTGGTAGTAGAGCTTAGGGTGAGTTTCTATTTTGTTAACAATACAGAAAAATCAAGTCTGTTCGTTTCTTTACCGTTAAAAATAAGTTTTCTATAATTTGGCAACGAAAATATCTAGTTTTTGAAATGTTACTGAGATTCTGGCTCTTTGATGTGCCCTGCTGTTTTCTCAGTTCTTTTCAGATTGGGCACATTAGGCATTAGTGCATCTCTTTCCGCCGGAGGGTTAGATTCGTCGTAAAACACCTCCGGATTCCTTTATTTAGTTGCTGGATGGCAACACGCGTCGTAGTTGCAAGATTGATGTGGGCTGGTTTCCGGTACCGCTGAGCCCCTTCACATGGGGTGACTCACAGCGCTTCCGAGTGGCGCTGCAGCTGGCAAAGCTTTGGTTTAGACTAATGTATTCACACGAGCGGCGCAGTGGCGCGCTGAGGTGAACTGCCGCCTGCAGCGCACACGGAATTACGCGCAACCACCAGCACGACATAGTTCTAAATGGTCTGCAGAGGAGGCCCCTCGGACGCGCCACTGAGCTGGTGTTGGCTGCCATGCGCTCGGGAATCCTTCCTTTCCTACGGTCAGTGGCGCTGCCGAGTGGGTCCGAGCGAAGGTGGCCTTATTCTTGCGTCCGAGAGGCCGACAAACGCCAACAATGGAGCAAACCCATAACGCGGGTTAAAAAACAAAGTTAGGCACGCATCAGAGTGGACAGCTAGATGTTTTGCATGATGAACTACGGGTCTAAATGGTCTTACGTCAACCCGTGAAAATTTTGTTTTGTCACCTTGATCGTAGATCTTTTCTGAGACGACTAAATTGTATTTAATGCGTAATCAGTTTAATGTAATCCTGTAATTCTCTTGGTTTTTTTTGGTCAAATTTTTAGTTTCGTATTTTTCATTTCTTGTTACATGCAAGTAAGGGTAATTTCAGTGACAACTTTTTTGCATCCAGTATCTTCGCATTAGGTTTTCAATTTATTCAACATGGAAATTGTGTCTCTTAATTCGTGCATAACGAAATACCGCTCTAAAGGCATCTTTGACAGAATTAAATTTTATAAATTTGTCCATCGCTTAATTCATCCAAATAGTGTAGTATAACGATAACCATATTCTGCGTAGCCAAAATCCCCCAGTAATGAATCAAGAACGGAGAGCGTTTGTGGTGACAGTATTATTAGATAAATATGTAAAATATTTATTTTAGGTGAAGGGTGATTGAGAAGGCAGAGGTATCGCCGTTCAAACTGTTTTTTGAATGATAAATTCATTACGATTAGTTGTGTCTGATTTACAACACTTTATTGGCTTCTTCATAAGCTTGGACCGTCTTCACGGTAAGATTTTCAACACTAGCTTGTCAGCTTATGTGAATTCAGTCGCTGTCTCAAGGAGACTGCGGCCGGTTGCTCTGATCGGTAGTTTTCCGTCGTTTCTCCGATCAACACCATGTGAATGCCGGAGTAGCACCTTAACAAAACGGGCCGATCTTTCCTTCCTCTTCCTCGTCATATCCTCTCCCCTTACACTCATTTACACTAACAAGCACTACACTACCACATATGCCGGTGCGGTGCCCCGCTGGTGGGAGATACCTGGTTGGGGAAAACCCCGATAGTCGACATTAAGTCGGTGCTGGATCTCGCCATCCGGCGAGGGAAGATCGCCGCTACCTGCCGAGGAAAACACATGCACTTACGAGACTAATGACCTTAGCATTTGACGCGCCCGGAATGACTAACAATCAATCAATCATGAGGCCGTCTTCAACTCGATTCACGGTTGACTTTTCTGTTGCCATTTTACCGTCTTGGCTCCGCCTCATTTTCCCGGGGCGGCCGAGGTGCTCCCAGATAGCGTCGGACTTCTACAGATTCTACCGTAGACTTTGGGCGGCTGCACACAGTCGTTCTTCGTCGAGGTGCGAGTACCTACTCGCCGAATCCCAAGGCGTGTGGATGAGTTGCTTGTTATTTGCCGAGCGGCGAACATTCGGTGCACGCACTACCCTCTGCGTGTCGGTGCTTTGGACACCGAAGGAAGCGACCATTGGCCGAAAAGCGTCAGCTGCGCGGATTGGGCGAGCAGTTGCTCGCTGCCGGCGAGTGCCGAATGTGCGGCCGCCTTTGAGGGAGGCCGCGCCGCCCACGTTGCCTTCGTAGTCTTCTTCAGAGCTGCCGGTGTCTTCTTCGATGGTTTTCAACCGTGGTGTTGATGTGGATCTGTTCTCCAACGGTTTCGCTCTTCCATTGCACGAACGACGCAAAACCCATTTTCTTCTTCCGATGACCCAAGTTGTCAATCCCGAATGGTCGTCCATATTGTCTTCCCTCTGTTCCACGTTCAAAAAAAGTGTCGAGGAAACTCCGATGTCTAATCTGTATCCATTTCGTATATTCCTACTTTTTATAGCGTGCAAAAATAAGTATACGCTTGTACGCGCGCGATTTCCCTTCCACCTTTTCTAGAACCTCTTCATTACTAATCCTATGGTATTAGCAGTTCTCTTCTGTAATTCACGGGGCGTTGAATCGAATGTAATCTGGTAGACTCCGCGTGCGTTTTCTCTTGGAGCGAGAGCTTAAGAAGAGCTTCGGCCAGAGAGAGCACTGAATACGCCATGCCGGCGGGGGCGGGGAAGCGGCTGTGCTACGCAAAGGCGGGGCGGAGCGGGTCGGGGTGAGGCGTGGCGGGGCGGGGGCAAGGGCGGGGGCGGGGCGGGGGCGGGGCGGGGGCGGGGCGGGGGCGGGGCGGGGCGGGGGCGGGGCGGGGCGGGGCGGGGGCGGGGGCGGGGGCGGGGGCGGGGGCGGGGCGGGGCTAGGCAAAGGCGGGGCGGGACGGGGATGAGGCCACGGCGGGGTGGGGCGGAGGGCGAGGGGGGCGCCTTTTTGTGTCCCTCGAAAGCGAGCGCTGCTTGTGCTCTGGCGCCCATCGCTCACCATCGACCCCTCCCCTCATCCAGCTTCCCATACTACAGTATGTACACATTGCAGGATGTTGGGGGTCAATTTTAAGAAGAGACAAGCACCGCACAAGTATCAAATCCCCCGCGTCAACACATCCCAAAAAATTGGAACACGTCTGTCAAAGTACTGCTTTTGAAAACTAGTGGTGCTAAAACAGCACGTATTTTCTTGCCCGTATATTCACGCAAAATTACGCGAAAAGTACTCAAATTATCGGAAAATTGAACATGACCTTATTTCAAAATCTATTTTTGAGGAACACATTTCATTAAGAAAGGAATTATATCATTATATTAGTTGTAGGAAGACTCCTAAAAAAATTTGAACTTTTGCAATTTTCGAAAAATTCAGAGTTTTCAACGAACATGAGATCCACACCATTCTCCTAAACGTCCTTTTCACTATCCAATAACGAAGTTTAATTAATAATGACGGAGCCATTTTTTTGAAAATTTTGAAAGTGTTTAATTAAAAATTTAAAAAGTTTAATTAAAAATGAAGGAGCCATTTTTTGATAAATTTTAAAAATGTCACGTGGGCTTCATGTAAAGTACCCCCCCCCAAATTAAAATATCTGTTTCCAATTCAAGGGGCCGTGACATCAGCCAGATCGATTGGGGAATATCAAATTCGGAGAAAATCGGTTTAACCGGTTTATACATGGGTTTTCGTAACGTGGCCGATGACTAGTTCATTCTTACACCTATCGCTTTATAAAATTAGTCGTTTTAATTAATTCGCGAACGTTCTTCTCAACGGGCCTCATGGCGTCAAATATATGCTTATCACTATTATAAAGATTCATTTTATAAGGCAGGAGGTGTAAAAATGACCTAATGTCATCGGTCACGTTACGAAAACCCAAGTATAGGTGCTAGCGTTATTCACAGACAGACAGACATACAGACAGACGTTTTGCCGTTATTCGATTTTTCGGTATCAAGGACCCACATAACATGGATTCTGGCTACATCATGTGTTAGTGGATTTTTTTCTAAATGTAGTATGAGGATTTATCTACTTTTTCGTTTCCAGGTCCCTGTAATAGGGAGCCCCTAGGGTTCTTCTGTTGAAAATTCCCAGATTTTCGCGCAGCATTACATAACACGCTCCCTACTCCATAGCCAGAAAGTAGAATTTAACATTGTTCCCTTTACCTTTTCAGAAAATATGATACCGAATTATCCTGTAATATTATGTAAATAATATAATAATATTTAAGAATATTATAAATAATAACATATACATACCTTTAATAATTATATTATTATTATTATAAAAAATTGATGAACATGAATAATTACCGCATAAAACACTATAGTTCGTTTTCTTTGTTTGCGTAGCATATTTCTGGTGTATTTGCATGTGCAATAAGGTGACAGTGCTCGGTGACAATTTTTTTCCATTTGGCCCGACCGCCGCGCTCCGCCCCGGTGTTTCGGCTCTCCCCCGCTCGGCCTCGCCCTGACCGCCCACCCCGCCCCGCCCCTTCCACCCCACCGCATCCCACCGCATCCCACCCCGCCGGCGACGGAGAAGACGGAGAACGCGGCGACGCGCCCGAAACCTCTCCGCCAACTTGCGCGCACTTTCTTTCGTGAGTGATGGCGCGCGCGAGCAGCCGCAGCAGAAGAACGGCGCCCGGCGTAGGTGGCGCCCGGGAGCCGACGCCGGGGCGGGGGCGGGGGCGGGGCGGGGTGGCAGGAAAAAGTAGGGGCGGGGCGAGAGAACGAGAGGCCACGGGCGGGGTGGTGGAGCGAGGTAATTATGCAGATGCCGATAGCTCGCTGCGGATGCTAATGTTGTTCTCGTGTAACTTTCCGCCCTTGAGCGCCGCGCTGCGCACCCGTCCGAACCTCGCCGCCCTTGCCGCCTCCACCGCCCTCGCCGCTGCCCGGCATCCCTGCCTCTGCTCCTCTGGAGCCCTCGACGCGCCTTCCGCAGCGCCAAACCAGTATGTCGGGGCGCTGTAGGGCGGGCGGGGCGGGGCGCTGTGTGGGGCGGGGCGCTGTGTAGGGCGGGGCGCTGTGGGGCGGGGCGTTGTGGGGCGGGGCGTTGTGGGGCGGGGCGTTGGGGGGCGGGGCGTTGTGGGGCGGGGCGTTGTGGGGCGGGGCGTTGGGGGGCGGGGCGTTGTGGGGCGGGGCGTTGTGGGGCGGGGCGTTGTGGGGCCGGGCGCTGTGGGGCGGGGCGTGGCAGGGCTTGAAGGGAGTGCAGCTAACCGGTTGGCGAGGAGGGATCGCTTTGCACTCGTAACGCAAGGTGCCCGTGGCGCGCCAAAGCTCCGAAGGCATTCTACAGAAACGTCCTCCTACTAGTAAAAGGCAGGAACAAGAAGGTTAATGGGTTTATAAAATGATGAAACACCTTTATTCCGAAATGAAGTGATACTACGGAGTATGATCTCATATACGGCGTGCAAAAGGACAAGGTGATGGAGTAAAGTTTGTTCCCGTGCATCCATCACACATTTACGGTAATATATTTAGTCGGAAGAACCGGTCATATGGCTTGAGACTCGTCACTTCATCGGAGCAAATACTGTAATTCGCTTTAAATGCGCACACAGCTTCCGACTACCTCTCCCCATTCATCTGCCTCCATCTCATCTCCCCTTCCTTCCCC
Source organism: Teleogryllus occipitalis (assembly GCA_011170035.1). Taxonomy (NCBI): domain Eukaryota; kingdom Metazoa; phylum Arthropoda; class Insecta; order Orthoptera; family Gryllidae; genus Teleogryllus; species Teleogryllus occipitalis. The sequence continues at coordinate 42,105 of BLKR01010270.1, forward strand.
CATCTCTCCCTATCCCTCTCGCCCTCCCGCTCTGTGCTCGCGACCTCCGGGCCGCGGCGCGTCTGCCTCGCGAGGATCGCCGCTTGTCGGGCGTTGGGGGGGGGGCGTCATCGCTTGGGCCGCGCTTGCGGACGCCATGGAAACGCCGAGGGCCGAAGGCGCAAGGGAGGACAGTTTGATCACCACGGCAGATTTCCAGATTGTATGCTTGGCATTCATCACGCTGCTCGCTTGACTACGGTTTCTTCCTTCTTCTCGTCCACGATGATGCACTCGAGTCGAGCGCGTCGTCTCTGATTTCGATGTGAAGGAAACTCAACAGGTCGCGTTGATCCAATGAAGCTTTGCCCGTGTAACAACGCCTCCTCGCGGAAGGAGTTCCATGGCGACGTGGGCATTCGTGTGTGCGCACGTGCTCGCGGGTGGACGCCGTGAGCGAGCGGCACGCGGCCGGGCGCGTCTTCGCCGACGCGAGGGGCATCGGAGGTCGGCCTTTGTCGCCTCGGAACGTGAGCGCTGCGGGCCTCAAAGGGCGAGGGCGGGGCATTGTGTCTCCTGGAGACGCGTCACATTGCGTCTCCACGTGCGTCTCTTCTTCCGCAAAGGACTGCATGACGTGCGCCTTTCAAAACAACTTGCGCCCGCATGCCCACATCGCGCCGGGGCTCACGCGGCTTTTATTTCGCCTCTTAATAAGGCGGCCTGGGCAGCGCCCTCATCTCACAAATGGTGGAGGCGGGGGGGGCGGGGGCGGGGCGGGGGCGGGACGCGGAAATAGTACGCACAGCGCTGCCACGCCGCGTGCAGCCAACGCGCATGCCGGGGCACCGCGAAAGACGCATTACCGCTGTGCGCACGCGCCGCCCGCCCCACGCGCGCCCGCCAACCACCGCCGCCGACCTTGCCTCCCCCCCCGCCCCCCTCGTCAGCGCTCGCCCGCGCTTGCACCTTCCGTCCTCTCGCACGCCCGTCCTCGAGAGCCGACTCCCTTACGTTCTCGACGTCCGCCGATGTCATGGCGCGTTCCTTATCGCCTAGTTGCCGTGCTCCGCCTCGCCCTGGCCGTGGCCCCTGGCCGAGGTGCCTTCCGCCTCGAGGGCCCCGAGCGCCGGCGGTGCGTTCCTGCCCCCCCCCCCGGCCCCCCGTGCCCTCTGCTCCGCTTTTTGAACATCTCCTCAAAGCTCTCGACGGCTGCCGCTGCTTCTCCTCGCGCTTCTCCCTGGCCGCATGCGTTCCTGCCACAACCGTTCTGTCGAAGCCCAGATTCAAGAGTCAGATATTCCATACGTGTCCATTGAGATTACAATTTCGTTTGCCCCAAGCGCCACAAATACCTGCAAATTAAACCGTACTCGAAGAGAGGTCGAAATAAAAATTCGGACACGATTTTACGTGTTTGAAACTTCCTACATACGAAACATCGCGGAAGGTTTTGGATGAATTGGCACTGACCGTACGCTCATTTGCAGTTTTAAATTATTACTATTATTTGTGTTTACACATTGCTGGTTCTCAGGAAGACCTGGTTCTCAAATAACAACGGGCTTTTCGCCAAGTGTGATATTTGCTATTTCTGTAAGAAACTGAATTTAGAAAGTTCCTGACAATGCGGCAAGTATTTAAGTCGACAGACTTCTCCATTCATTTCAAAAGCCTTGGAGGGACATCACGTTTTTGAAGGTTTTCTTTGACGTGTTTTCTATAAGACCATTACTGGACATAATTATTGGGAGAATGAATATTTCGTCCTGTTTAGATTTATCTTTCATTTGATATGTCAGATCGCTGCAAGTCCTTACTTTTTCCGAGAATGCTTTTTGCATCTTTCTGTAGGACTGCAACATAAATAAGAAAAGTAGTTTTTGGCACCTTAAAAGTTATCACAATATCTGACCTGTTATGTTCTAGAGTCTTGTGCGTCAGTATTGTGCAATCGAAATAAATTCCGACGTTTTCATTTTCCATCACAGGTTCAGGTTTGTATGTGTAGTAAGGGGCATGATGATACCTGAATTTATGGTTGGTTACAATTTGTTGATGTATAATAGAATCCATCTGGTTATGACGCATTGTGTAATCTGTCTGTGCGAGGGTTGCACATCCTGAAATGACGTGATCTATATTTTCAGTTCTCACGATACATCGGCATTTATCAGATTATTATTATTATTATTATTATTATTATTATTATTATTATTATTATTATTATTATTATTATTATTGTTGTTGTTGTTGTTGTTGCTGTTGTTTTAACTTCCATTCATCTTTCAACTATTTGTCGATAAAATAGTGGGATGGGATTCTGGTACTCAAGAAAACGTGCGCAGATAATCTTCTCCCCCATACGTCATACACAGTTTTTACTGTTTCTTGACCAAATAAATCAAATTATGGTTAAAAAGTATACAACAATTTGTTGTTGTTTTTTCAAAAACTAATTTACACTTGATTTTTTCTCATCTTACTTCGTAAGAAGAGAAAGTATTGTTGCTCTGCACCGTTTTCCATTTTCGTCAGAAAAACTCTTAGTGGCGAGCACTGTAAAGGAAGGAGTGGATACATTTTGATCCTCTATGTAGAAATTACTTTCTCTAACACTGTGTAGTGTGTCCATGTTTTGAGGGTTACTAATACAGAAATATCGCTTGACGACAAAGCCACTATCTCCCTCTCTCTCTCTCCCTCTCCCTCTCCCTCTCCCTCTCCCTCTCCCTCTCCCTCTCCCTCTCCCTCTCCCTCTCCCTCTCCCTCTCCCTCTCTCTCTCTCTCTCTCTCTGTGGTCAACGCTAGCGCCTACAGTGTCTAGACGATTGTTTCCAAACCTGATATCTCCCGATCGTTCTGAACGAGCTCGGAATCCCGCAACTTTGAAAAATATATTTTGACTCATAGGAGTACTATACTAGGAGTATAGTACTAGGAGTACTATGAAGCTTCGACATTTTCAAGTATTTCTCAAAAGTTGCTCTATTTTTTTATTAAACTTTGGCTTGAGATCCCTACAACTAAACACAAAGCTACTACAACAATTCATCCATTCTCGCATTATTATAGTAAACACACATATCGCAAATTCTTCCTAACATCTCAGTTATAATGAAAAAAGTCAAATTCACTCAATTCAAACGAAGCGCCTGCGGTGGATACCTTCATTTATTTCGATAGTTAGTAAAAGTAGACGCTTGATTGAATTATTTAGCCGAAGACCTGTAAAACCTGTATCTGAAGTATGAGGAGAAATATAATTTATTTTACAAAAAACATGAATAATTTGAACTGTAACTATACATGAATCACATTTGACAGAGATGCCAGAATAATTCCACACAATAATTCCTTCTTTACATGGAAGTGAGCTTCCAATTTTCGAATGCCATAATCAACGATCAAAACGTCTTAAATTAAAGAAGTGTATTTACTAGTTCCAACTTAAATCTATTTCTTCCTTAAATACATTTTATCCGATCCTTTGTTGCCGATCATCACGACCGGCAACAATGAGAAGAACTTGAATAAATAATTTAAAACCGAGTATTGCCATTTTGCGAGCTGGTGGCGCGTCAAACGATGCGCGGGAAATTCGAATTAACAATTTCGAAATTTTTGCAATGTTGAAAATGCAAACAGTTGGCCAAACTCAGACCAGCACTACTTTTTTCATCGTTCATTGGTACATACGTGGAAAATGTCAAAGAAAAAATGTGCAGCCGTTTTAGAAAAATAATTGTATAAAATTTAAAAATTCCGTTTCACACAAAATGACGCAAAAACTACTTATATTTTGGAACTACTGAACAAGACTAAAATTGAAGATGTTTTAATAAAGAGATTTTACACTCGTTTCCCAGTAATCTGGTTGCTACCAACATAAATGCAATTTTTAATGGGAGTCCCGTACTCGGCTCTGTGCGGAGACACTTTCCTGGCGCATCGTAGAAGACGGTTTGAGGAATAGCGCGAAATTCAAATGTTTCACTTAACTCATTTTATATAAGTAGCATTTATATAAGAGACATTACTTTTTGACTGGCATGCGTTCATTTCATTTGAGGTTTGAGAGACCAAGGAATTTTGTTAGCTTAACATCAGCTAATTGCATTTTGTTAATTTTCAATGGAGCATGTGATTGAGGATTTGAAATGAAAAAAAGAACTTTTTCCTTTGTTCACTATTAATATGTTGTTACGACACCAATTTAAAACTTCTCAAAACGTACTATTTATAGTTTCGTTTTTGCAAAGATGCACATTCGTGTGATCGGCCAACAGGGCTGTTCTTCCAATTTTAATGGACAATTTTAAGGGATTAGTATATCTTGGGGAACGAGATCAAACGCTTTGATGAAATCTTAAAATAATACGTGAACGATAACACCTTCATCGAGATAATCAGTAATGCCCTGACAGACGGTGACTATCTTGACTGCCGCATGAATATCCTATTCTAAAACCGTCGTTTACATCGTATATGATATAAATAAATCAATAAATATTTTGTACTATCCTTTAACAGAATAAAAAACTGCAATGCAGTTTATGTCAGAAACCATTTTACATAAATAACCATTATAGCACGCCCATTATAACACGAGAAAGAAGGGTGTTGGCAATTAGGCGACCAAAATTAATTAAAATTTGGCGCCGCACTTGGAATTCCATCAATTATAGCAATCCTTCGGCGTAATTAACAGCAAAGGGTATATATTTCAAACGTTCCGATCAGGTGGAAGGATGGTTCGCTACGAAGTTTTGTTGTTTTTTATTTCTTTCGTTTTTAATGCTCAACAAGAACTCCAACGTATCGTTAGCACCTTTTACGAGTACAATCGTCAATACTGATAGAACACTTGTTTTAAATGTGCAAGATCCCGCCCGGCTGCAGCTAAAGAAGCTGTCTTGTATAAACATGTGATATTTGAAAAAAATGATGTACCAAACTGTATTTATTTATGGTTTATTCATTAATTTATATATTTATTAATTTTACGTCAAAAACAGTTAAAAACTGTGTGTGACGTGTTATGGGGAAGTGAATTCTAAGCACGTTTTGAAAATCCGGTGATCCCTACACTAAGACATATCCTACTTGAATTTTGAATACAGAAACAATTAGCGATTTTTGCAAGGATTGTTTAAAAACGCACCCATGTAATGAAATCTATTTTTAAGGACAAATCAGCAATACATTTGGGCTCTTATCCATCATGTCCTTCGTCAAGGAATAATAATTCCTGCCGAGACAACATATAGAAACGATAATTTGAATAACTATATTTCCCACTGAATTCTAGAAGACGAGCACAGATAATGAAGTTACATTTATGTCCAGAAGCAAAACAAGGGGCCATCTCAGCATTTTGTCAATGGATCAGGGAAACTGGACGAAAACCCAAACGAGATGGCGGTCATTGACCCGGAGGTTGCGGTACAATACTTGTTACAGGTTGTTTACAATTATACAGTCCAAATTGTAAATAATGTATTAAATATCACTGTTAAAATTAATGTTACTTTTCTTGTGATGCTCAGTATAGTCTCTAATGGTATAGAAATAGTTATGCAGCAGAAACGGTTTCACTTGGGATTTAAACTTTTCTATCGAATTTAATCGTTTAATGTCATCTGGCAAAGTGTTGTAAAATAATATACATGTATTTTATGTCAATTTTTTGTAATGAGGTGTTGATACTATTACCTGATGAATATGATTTCTACGTCGAGTATTATACTAATAGACAGGCGTTTTTTGAAAATATACTCCCACCCTTAAGCAAATCATTTTTGAGGAAAACTACCGATTCCTAAATCAATAGACTAATCAATAGAATAATAATAAAATCGTAGATTAATAACGAGAGTTATTAACAAGAATCATGTGGGTAGGATTTGGTTATTATTCGTACAATTCTTTTTTATAATCTAGAGGTCTGGGAGCTATAAGATGTATTTCTCCAGCATATTATGCCATATCTCAGGCGGGAATGAACATTCGCGAAATATACGAGTACACAACGAGCAGTATGAAGTCTGACTGAATTTGAAAGAATTCTGAACGCATAGCATAATGAACTTAATTTTGTGTTCAATTCATTTAAATGGACGTTCCATTTAAGGTTTGACTGAATTGAGAGATCTAAACATTTTGTTGCCTTAACATCAGTCAATGGTACACCGTTAATTTTCAGTAGAGTACAGAATTGTTTATTTGAAATGGGAAACTGCATTTAAACCTTTTTTCCATATACTATTAATTTGTTATTTCGGAACCAATTTGAAGCATCTGCTATTGTACTATTTACGATTTCTTTATTGCAAAGTATCACTCGTATCATCTGCAAAGAGATTCAATTTCCAATCGTCGAAGATATATCTTTTACGTATAGTTAGATAGAAGAGGGCCTTAAGTCAATCCTTGAGGAACTCCACGAGCAATTGGCAAAGTCGGAAAGGTGTGTACATAATGTTCCATCATTCCAGTAAAGTATGGTATCTATTGGTCCTTGGTTCCCTTCGACTCTTCATTCGTATTGCCGACCCGTCTCGCGCGTGTGTTGAGTTACAAGTTATGATTGCACGCGGCAATATGAATAGTAGAGAATATATCTTGTGGCTTTGCCATTCTTAATATTGGTCTCCTTTTTCGACCTTTTTATTGAATATTTTTTCCATCATACGGGCGGAACGATACGCTTTAGAAATTGAATTTTCAAATAAAGTGTTTCAAAGGGTTCGCGCAGCAATACAAATCGTTGTGGTCAAATCTTAATTCGTTAATTCCTACCTTGTAATGTTTTTTAACTCTCCCTTTGGGATTTCTCTTTCATGTATTAACAAGGACTCTGGCCTAGAACTTGGGAGTCTACAAATCGCATCGGGATAAGTTGAAGCCTCCTTGTATCGCGAGCTATCGTCCTTGGCCCGTACACCCTCACGTCGCAAGAACACGTCGTTTAAAAGACGAACTTCAAATTACGTGTCTTGGGCATTGACAAGGACTCATATAATTCCATGTTCATTGCTTTCCTTCTACACACGGGCCAGTGGTCCTTCGAACGCAAGTTAACAAGCATTCAGTTTAACAAAACGCATTCAAATCACTTGCCAGCATCGCTCACGCCGCGTCATTACTTTGACGTCTCATATTTGAGCATAGGGTCGCGTCTTCAATTGTTCGTTTCAATCAGTACTGGCAACGGTATTTAATCCATTTGTAGTCTCCCCTACTGCTGGCCCTTCTCTGTCGGCCCGGTTCGATTCCCTTCGAGGGCGGGAATTCTGTTGGCACATAGGCGACCAAAATTAATTCAAATTTGGCGCCGCACTTGGAATTCACTCAATTAGAGCAATTCTTTGGCGCTAATTAACAGCACAGTGTATACATTTCAAACGTCCCGCGTTGGAATTACATTTTTTTTCTGTAAAAACCACGGGCGGGCTTCTAGAGAGAAAGGCAATATATTTTTGGTATGAAAATTTTTGGAACGACTGAACTGCTTTGAAATTTTGAACTGCTTTCTAAGCGGCGATAGACCGCGCCACCGGACGGACATCAAGAAACGAGGAAAGAGATAGCATTTCATATTGTTGCGATTCAAGGAATCTTTGCCTCCTTATACTTGCGACGCGACGCGATCGCATTGCTTGAAGATCGAGAACCCGAGTGGTTGCACGCCGCACTCATGTAAAGAGCGAAGGAAATGAAACTAGAATGTTATGTTGGTAGTGGTCTACTTCACAGAAATGCAGACTCCGTGAACAGCGTTTTGGCGCGGAGCTTCTGCCTAACATTTATCGCGTCCGAATTACGACAGAAAACGATATTTTTTCACGCAGACGAGGTAATACTGACAACTTATTCACTACTTAATACTTCTTGCGCTGAGGCAAACTAGTAGTTCTTAAATAATTGGCTTCCAGAATTTCCCCTTGGGGTAAGAGAAAATGGCGAAAGGATTCTTGTTGTCAATCCGAATCATCGTCTGATGCTCTCCCACAATTTCAAGCTCTTTTGCAGCTTGAACAAAGGGCGATGCGGAGGACCAGCGCAGAGTGACGGGCGCGCACTCGATGCGGTAGGCGCGATTGGTTCCTGTGGCTATGCGGGCGCTACATGGAAACGTTGGGAATAGTATTCAAAGGGCGAAGGGTTGCTATGGAAGCTGATCTATAAACTTCGTCCAATACTCATTGATCGAGTGTTCTATATTGCCGAAGGAGACAACTCCTGTCTGCTGTCCGTGAAATCGCACAAACCGTGAGGAGGAGGATGCGAGGAGAAAATCAGCTGTCCTGTAACATACGGATAAGCTCCGGAAGGAGCTAGGAAACGCTCCGGGTAGTAATGGAGACGGTAAATTCTGAAGAAAGGCAAGCAACACATTTTTGTCACTGACAAATTAAAATACAGAGTCGCTCTATTGATGCAGTCTGCTAAGGAAAATGTGTAGCTGCCTTTCGATAACGTGACGACTCCTAATAAATAGCAACGCTTTATCTAGTTCTCGTATAACAGAAGCCATTGAGTTGCTGGCGATGGTGAACAGAGTGACACATAGGACTGATCCCAGAAAAACACCGATTTCCGAGACCTTGTCGCCCACGCGTACAATATATATTGAAAAAAGACATCTGAGGAGCAGGAGAAGCCGCCCCTAAAATCTCACGAGTGTAATGTACGCAATGTTCTATACCTTCAGATAGTGTCATAGGCCTTGTTCTACGTCGAAGAAGATAACTACTAAACCACATGCGAAACAAGAGGGGATCTGAGTTGCTCACATCATTACATGATCCAGGGTGGACCGATGTTTTCCGAATCTACGTTAGATGGGAATCAGCAAGCTTGACTTTAGAGACCAGTCCAGACGATGGTTTACCACACGTTTGAAAATTTTACAAACACCGCTGTCAAGGGAATTGGGCGATAATTTTTTATGATAATCGAACTTTTCCCTCCGTAGGGATCGTGATAATGGTTGCTTCCTGCCATATTTCTGGAATGGTACATTCCTTGGAGATTAGTTTGAAAGATGGAGAAGATATTGTTTACATTGTTCTTGCAGATGTTTCAACATCACGTTGTGTATCTGGTCTGGTTCAGGACAGAGTTGTTTGATAGCCGTATGACGAGGGCAAGCTCACCCACAGAAAAAACTGCATTGTTGCTTTCTTCCAAAGAATGTAAAAGACCTAGGGTAGAGTTGTCCACTCTTCTTTTGGTAGAAAGGACAGATGGAGTTTAGCAAGATATCGACTCCTTCTCGTAGTAGGAAGAACGATCCTCGGCGATGAATGCAGCTACCCATGGGCGACGCAGATGAAGGAAGGGCTCCATTAATTTTTCGTATTTTCATTAAGACGACATTCGGAAGGATGCAACATGCAAGCGAATATATTTCTTCGCTCTTCATGAAGCGTATTTGCGTTTGCGCATTATTCGAACGGGCTCATGATTCTGCCATTTTTCAAAGTTGAAAACCTCGTAGAATATAAATTCTACGAGGTTTTCAACTGTTGAAAAATGGTTCGGCCTCTTTCCACCTTCACCTTCTTTCTACTTCACCTTCTTTCACCTTCATTCTGTACATTGCTTGATGATGATGATGATGATGATGATGATCTATTCTGCTTGAAGATGTACACACCTTGTGCCGTCTAGAAGGATTCCTACTGCTCTTAATTCATTCCCGTGTCTTCGTAATTGAAAACACCTTGGACGAATTGAGATTAGAGTAGGTAGACACCTAAACGCATAGGCTGGTAATATGTTTTCATTTTTTTCTTTTCGGCAGTCAGAGTGGGCGTCGAAGAAAGTAGTACCATTCCACCATACATCGCCTGAAATTTTCCAAAACAATCGTCAATGGCGCGGGCCAAACGCAAGAGGTTGACGCTTTTGATCGGACGACCGTCGGTAACTTCCATTATAAAAAAACGCGGCTTACGGCTTATCCGAGTCTCTACAAAAGAAACTTTTCTACAGAAGAGATGGTTCCTTTCTTCTCGGCCATCACAATGCATCTTCCTGTGGGGAGAGGGTGGGAGGTGTCTTGGAGAGGATTTCAGTTCATCCCCGTCCACCGACTATGGAGCAAGGTGACACTTCATTCAGGGCGGCAGGTTTTGCCACGAGGGCGTGGCAGGGAGTGGCTTGGCTGCTTCCGCGGCGTGCACTCGCAGGGAGACACACTGCCCCTCGCCGCAGAGACCGTTCGAGCCGATAGATTGGGGGTGAGTTAGCTCTAGAAGACGCTGAGGCCTCAGAGAGTATATTGGAACACGCAGTACGTACCTACTCGCAGTCGCCAGGACTCATGAAACGTACAGTCTATGACGAGATTCCAGCGCACGTGACATACGAAATAAAATGCAAGAGGATAGAAGGTGAAGCAAGCAACACTTTGGAGCCTTTTCTGCATCCCCATCAGAACATGGATCGACCCACCTCGAGGAGGCGTAATTCGTGTTTATGTATCGATAAATACAGTAGGACCATATTAAGAGTTGTGCTCTGGGGAAGATGTAATGGTGTACGAAAAGTTCGGTATGACAATACCGTATCCTGCATTATAAACTCCGTTCGAGTGATGTTTTCCTGGGATTTTCTAAATGCAACAAATTAATCTAAACTGATACAGTAGAATACTGATACAAAAGTGCGCGAGCTCTCAGAGTGCTCGAGCGAACAAGCTCTCAGAGTGCAATTGTGGGAGTATTAGGAACATACCATTTTTCATATCTTTCTTAATATAATACACACACAAGGGCTTAACAGCCAATCATCCCCAACTTGTAGTGCCCATTTTGTCCATTCATTCCTTCCCCTTCGATCCGCAAGTTTGTAATCTTTTGAACTGTGAACCCCGATAGATTAATTTGAAGAAGCGACCCAGAGTGTCGACCAAATATTTCTGCTTCAGGTTCTGTAAAGTTCTTGTGGATACTGTTCAATCTTTTTACCTTTACCTCTTAACCTTTTTACCAATGACCTGAAATTTACCGTCGAATACCTATCGTGGTCAATAATCATATATTTGAATTAGCTCGCCATACGTCTCAGTAACAAGTAGTTGGAATGGATGTGCGTGGAGAAATAGGCTCTCGGTGAGCGCTCCGTAATCGGCGCTGTAAAGAATGCAAGAGGCTGTGTAAACAAGGCCCTTTGACAGCTTCTTTCTATTGGCGCCTGTAAACATCTGCATGCGGCTCCGTGCACTTCATCTAAAAATAATAGTCAATGAATCCCAGGAGGAGGCTTGGCAGCGGCCCAGCGGCGTGGGGGGCGGCGCGTGGGGGCGGGGGCGGGCGGGGGCGGGGGCGTGCAGGGGGTGGGGCGGGGAGAGAGCCGGGGGCCGGCGCGCCACGACGCCACACCGTGCTCCAAAACCACCAAAACGTGGCCGTAATTGCACAAGCGACTAGATTGACGGAGAAATACGTATCATAGGATTTTTAGGGCGCTGAATCCAAATATCATAATGAAATTTCAAAATTCAAAAAAGGCGACTTCAAAATGAGGGACCCTCTCATTTAAAAATTAACAAAAACACACGGAAATATATGCATACGAAGTTCTCCAGATTTTTAATTTCGAACATCGTTATGCAAATTAAAATGGTGTCTTCAAAATGGCAAAGTGACTCAACAATGCAGCAGTTATATGCATACATATGAAACAAAGCTTCTCGAGGTCGCTGATTTCGAATATACAAAATTGAATGAAATGAAATTTCAAAATTCAAAACGACAGGTCCGAAGTGAAGCGTATATAGCCTTCGTAGAAATATGGATACACTGTAATTATTTCTGAGATCACGGAACAGAAATAATGAAAATTCTCTTGAATGATTGTCTTTATATTTTACAGTTGAATTGTTGATGCATCTTTTGTCTTATTCTTCGTCCCTTACCTTATATCTTTGTCTAAAAAATGAAATGATACTTCAATAACCGAATGTAATTAAATTCTACTACTTTAAATCGTAAAATATAATCTAAGGAAAACAAAATTATTTAGAGGGTTTTACGATTTAATTTAGTACGTTCATTCGTTCGTTCGACCACGGTAAAATACCGTCTCCAACAAAAAAGAAAGATTCTTCAATATAGTAAGAAAAATGTGACCCTTACCGAAGTTATTTCTGAATAAAATAAGTGAAAATTAGTACAGGCTCTAATGAAAAAACTTTCGCGGCACATGTGTTTTTAACAAATTGTGCGGTCGAGGTACCAGATTTCTTTTACCCATACATAGTAAGTTTTTGGAAGAATCAGATGATACAAACCTCAGCGAGCATTCTGAGTAATTAATAAAAAACGGCTGCGGAATGCACAGCAATCGGAAATAACAATCATGTAATTTCTGTTGCAATATGAAACAACATTATGTTTTGTTACAGCCACCTACTGAAGTGGAACGTTTTTGGAGTAATCCTCCTTTAATTTAGTCAGTCATCATAAGGGGAGAGTATAGGACAAGGAAGAGGAAGGAAAGACCGGGAGCGGTAGCTCACTGCATCAACTGATGTCACTGCAGCGCCTCTGACCGGGAGGTCCTAGGTTCGGGTCCTGATGGAGGCAGGATTTTCGACACTAGCTTTTCAGCTAGGTCGAATTCAGTCGCTGTCTGGAGGAGAATTCTAGCGGCCGGCTGCTCTGATCGGTGGTTTTCCATGGTTTCTCCGATCAACACCAAGCGAATGCCGGAGCAGTACCCTACCAAACGGGCTACGGACCGCGCGCGATCTTTCCTTCCAATTCCTTGTTCTATCCTCTCCCCTTACACACACACTTTCACTAACATGCACTACACTACCACATATTCCGGGAGATCGGTCGGGAGCTTAGAGCTTGTCGCGGGTTGGGCGGTGCCCCGCTGGTGGGAGAGTCCTGGTTAGGGGAAACCCCACTAGCTGACGGTTGGTTGGCGCCGGATCTCGCCATCCAGCGGGGGAAGATCACCGCCGTCTCCCGAGAAAATAGCATGCACTACACTTACGGGAAGAATGGCCAAAGCCGTTGACGCGCCCATAAACACGAAAAAATCAATCAATCATTGCCTTGGATCCCTTCAACCATGGGCTCGCCGCTGTTAGATCCTCTGGTTCGTAGACGGTCCCCCAATCAGAAACCCGCGATGTCTCGAATGCGCGTGACTTCACGGAGCGTAGTTGAGGCAATCGGCTGGCACCGCCGGCCACGTCGCGACGATAGAAAGCCTCACCAACTTAAAAATTTGTGTCGCGCAAAGCTACAAACGTTTTGACAGAAATTCACTTTCGATTCAATCAATTTCGATTGATTTTCAATTCAAGAATAGTGCTACAGCTGACATCCTAACCTAACCTGCTATATTACTATCGTCAATTATGAAAATGAAAAATCATACATACATTGAATTCAACATTAAACATTGTTTTCTAGATCAACCCTTCAATAGTTCTTGTTTAAACTATTTGGAAATAATTATTTCACTGCGCCGTCCACATTTCCGTGGAGCTCTGGTTAAGTTGTAGAGGTAACAAATGGCTAAGGATTGGAGTATCCATCTGCGCCCGGAGCGACTTGGAGCCGCTGACCTGGGTTTCGCAGGTGCGCTTTCCAGATTCTAGGACATAGGACGTAGGACGTAGGGCGGAGAGAGTAAAGTGCTGGGTGTACGGCACATGGCGTAGGTCGTAGGGCGTAGGGCGCAGGGCGTAGGGCGCAGGGCTCAGGGCGCAGGGCGCAGGGCGCAGGGCGCAGGGCGCAGGGCGCAGGTCGCAGGGCGTTGGACGCAGGACGTAAGGCGCAAGACGTAGGGAGCAGAAAGTAGGGCACAGGACGTAAGGCGCAGGGCGTAGGGGGCAGAACGCAGGGCGCAGGGCGCAGGGCGCAAGCGTGAGGTGCAGGGCGTAAGGCGCAGGGTGCATGGCGTTGTTCACAGGGCACACGGTGTAGGACGTGAGGCGCAGGGCGAAGGGCGTAGGGCGTAGGGCGCAGGTCGTTGGGAGTAGAGCCCAGGGCGCAGGGGGCAGGGCGTAGGGCCGAGAGCGTCGGGTCCAGGGCGCAGGGGGCAGGGCGTAGGGCGCAGGGGGCTAGGAGCAGGGCGTAGGGCTCAGGGGACAGGGCGTAGGGCGTAGGGCATAGGGCGTAAGGCGCAGGGCGTAGGTCGCAGGGCACACGGTGTAGGACGTAAGGCGCAGGGCGCACGGCGTTGTTCGCAAGGCACACGGTGTAGGGCGTAAGGCGCAGGGCGCAGGGCGCAGGGCGCAGGGCGCAGGGCGCAGGGCGCAGGGCGTTGTTCGCAGGGCACTCGGTGTAAGGCGTAAGGCGCAGGGCGAAGGGCGTAGGCCGTAGGGCGCAGGGCGTTGGGAGCAGGGCCCAGGGCGCAGGGGCAGGGGGCAGGGCGTAGGGCGTAGGGCGAGGAGGAGCGGCCGGCCGAGTGTTGCCAGCGCCACTCGCGGGTGATGGACGGCGCGAATTCGGGCCGCCTCTGAAATTGGGCGTGCGCTGGATCAATACCCGCGCGGCAGCCACCCCCGCTGCCAGCCCCGCCCGCCCCGCCCCGCCCCCGCCGGCGCTCTCCCGCACCGCCGCTGCGCTCCAGAGACAGGGCCGCGCCCGGCGCACCTCCGCCTTCGCGACTTCGCACTTGCGACGGCCAGCGCTCCTCCAGCGAGAGCTTCTGCAAGGGGCCCGCCAGCGCCCGCACCGGCGCACCGCGGTGGCAGCTTCCGCCACTTCCTGTGTGCGAGGCCGGCGCCGTCCCTACCACTCCCGCCTCGCACAAATTTTAAAACGAGTATATAACTCTCGACTATTTACGTACTAATTTTGTACCAAAATAAAAATTGTGCTCAATTCAAAAAATTAAAAAACGACATGCAAATATGACGGCGATGGTTTGACAAGTTAGCACATCCACTCGCTAACATGTTGCACTCATTTGAAAAATGTTATGATAATGCAGAAATTATGTACTAATTTTGTATTGAAATTTAAAAAACGTATATTATACGAACTCTTCATTTGACGTGTTTGTGAGTAAACTATACGTATGACGAACTGCACGATTTTTAATATTTTTAACAATTAGCGTGGTCAGACCTGAACAGAAAACACTTGAGGAGGAGAAAATCTTTGAAGGACATTAAAAGTTTAGTGCTCGTTCACAATGTCCATTGCTGCAATGTTTCATTATTGCATGAATTGGACATGCATTTTTGCAATTTCTAGCTCTGTCTTTCATCTTAACATTGAAAACATTTAATACTGCCGATAGATAGATGAATCTCCATCCCATATACTTTGAACTTCACCAGATTAGTGTCCGGTAATTTACTTGCAGATTCTTTGTGCTCGGACAATTGCAACGAAAACTCAATTCATCTGCAAAATTCTCTTTTGAAAAACCGGCCCGTAGAAATGTCACTAGAGAACGTCTTATAACATTAAACTTATCGAGTTCTTCTATAACAGAATTTGTAATCTCTGTGCATACTTTCCTCAATACGCCTGTTTATGACATGAGGTATCGTATTTTGTTTATTGCCATTAACACTTGAATTGAATTGAATTTGCCTTATTTTACGTGGCGAGGCTCAGGCCATGAGGCCTGCTCTTCCACCTGACCACGCAAATTCCGCTACGCTGCTTTCACCAACCATGGGAGAAAGAAGGTATTACTTGGGCGACGAAACAGGCGATTTGAATCTAGCTCAGAGGCATCATTTAGGCTTGAGGATCTTTTACATGCAGCAAATCTACTAACATGGGACAGCCGGCTTTACTTCCCTTCCGAAGGAAGGCGTACGAAGGATTTTTTCGCCCCTAAAAATCCACGGCTTCGATCGGGTTCGAACCCGCAAACTTGGGTATAACAGTCCGATATGCTAACCGTTACACCATCTCCGCCTGGAACACTTGCTGTCTTGTGTTTTTCTATAATAAAATCTACTACGTTTTTGCTAGAGATGAATAATCTATTATTTAATATCTTTGAAGCGTACATCATACGCCTAGGTTGGACAAGAACTGTTAGTAGTCTAGCGAAGAACCATTACCTTTTTCCCATGATTATAATCCCGCTTTGTGCGCATACATTTGCATTTTACCCAACTTTCTTATTTATTTTAGGTCGCTTTTCAATTTCTTGGTCATTAGCGACAAAGCCAAACTTTATTACATGGACTTGAATGAGTTTCCTCCCGTAGATAGAGGCTATAACACCAATTGTCGCTTCTATGATTGCCATTTTGATATCTCTTTATTCCCAGTAGGGTTTCGAAGAAAAGTAATAGTTATTTATATAACAAGAGGTTTAAGTAGAGCTTTATTCACGAGGGAGAACTGTTGTCCCATAATTCTTCCTATTGAATAAAGCTCAGGTAAATCCTGTGTCATTTACAAAAATTGATTTTTAAACAATAATTCTTCGCGTGCACACCCATCTCACGAAGGACAAAGCAGTACAGTAGACGGCGGGCATCCTTCTGGGGGTCACCTGAAGGTGGTTGTGACTGCAGCTGTTTTGCATTCTGCATGGAAGAACGGAGGCATTTTTGAATCAAAATGAAGATTAATTGATTCAAAAATTAATTAGTGTTTCCTGGCGCGTCAACTACCATGGTCGTTAGTCCCGTCAGTGTAGTACGTGATTTTTGCTCGGGAGGTGACGGTGATCTTCCCCCGCTGGATGGCGAAATCCGGCGCTGACCTACCGTGGGCTAGAGGGGTTTCCCTCGACCAGGTATCCACCAGCGGGGCACCGCCCCAACCGGGTCGAGCTCTAAGCTCCCGACCTGTCTTCAGGCATGTGTGGTAGTGTACTGCATGTTAGTGTGTGTATGTAAGGGGAGAGTGTAGGACAAGGAAGAGGAAGGAAAGACCGGGAGCGGTAGCTCAGTGCATCAACTGATGCCACTGCAGCGCCTCTGACCGGAGGTCCTAGATTCGAGTCCTGACGGCGGCAGGATTTTCGACACTAGCTTTCCAGCTAGGTCGAATTCAGTCGCTGTCTGGAGGAGAATTCTAGCGGCCAGCTGCTCTGATCGGGAGTTTTCCGTGGTTTCTCCGATCAACACCAGGCGAATGCCGGAGCAGTACCCTACCAAACGGGTTACGGACCGCGCGCGATCGGTCCTTCCCCTTCCTTGTCCTATCCTCTCCCCTTACACACACACTTACACTAACATGCACAACACTACCACATATTCCGGGAGACCGGTCGGGAGCTTAGAGCTTGTCCCGGGTTGGGCGGTGCCCCGCTGGTGGGAGAGTCCAGGTTAGGGGGGACCTAACTAGCCGACGGTAGGTCGGCGCAGGATCACGCCATTCAGCGGGGGAAGATCACCGCCATCTCCCGAGAAAAAACATGCACTACGCTAACGGGACTAACGTCCAAGGCATTTGACGCGCCCGGAAACACGAAAAAAAAATCAATCAATCAATCAAGGAAGGAAAGATCGTGCCCAGTTTGTGGCCCGTTTGTTAGGGTACTGCTTCCATTCGCCTGGTGTTGATCGAAGACGCCACGGAAAACTACCGATCAGAGCAGCCGGCCGCTAGAATTCTCCTCTAGACAGCGACTCAATTCGACCTAGCTGACAAGCTAATGTCGAAAATCCTGCCACCTTCGGAACTCGAACCTTGGAGCACCTGGTCAGAGGGAGTGCAGGTGAAGATCTATAAATTCATAAAGATATGAAAAAGCAAAACGTGATGTTTGGAAATTATTCCCTGAAAAATCGAGGCATATCTATGAAAAAGAGTGAGAATGTTTCTGCAACTGGAGAAATGACAGGAATGACGAAGAAAGAAGAAATGATTCTTGCATATTTTAATAGTAAATCAAAAACATACATTTCTTCGTCGTTTTGGAGTTTTTTTCAATGGTGAGGGCAACGTTAGGCATTAAGGAAAACGTTGATATCTCTAAGTATGTACGTACGTATTTCCCAGGACAAATTGTTACGTGTTTAATGCTTTAATTGATATTGGTATTTTTATATATTGCAAATTGATTGGTTTTTGAAGAGACATGGAATATGCTTCTAGGCACAAAAATTGTACAAAGCTTGGATTTTACAGATTTGTTAAAAAACTTGAGTCGATCGGTATTTATTATTGAAGGTTAGTTTTTAACTTACTTATAAATGTATTCTCTTAAACCCAAATTTCCAAATCTTTCTTTCTCATATTGTAATGACAATGAGAGTCGCTGGCGGATGTGGTTACATTCAATTCGGAGGATTACTTTAATCTCGCTCTGTGTCAATCCTGGAGGGATTGAAGTGGCACTTTAGCCCCGGGAGGAATAAAGACACATTTTAACATAGGAAAAAGTGTAATTGAAGCCACACTTTAATCACGTTTACAAATAAATATTATTTACTACACGATTCACCAATTCCAATTCTATGGAATACACTTTCGTTTCGAATTCACTAGAATACACTTTCCAAATACTACTGCCAAGAAGGCAGCGTACGAAGCTCACGATGTTGAGGCAAGCAGTATTGAGGCTAGCCTGATTTATTTTTTTAAATTTATTTAGGGTTGCTTTATAACTAACATTAACATATAAAAATTTTTTATGCTAATGCACAAACGGTAAAACTGTAGTGCACTATTATAGTGTATTTTTTGATTCAGTGTTTAACATGTGGAATTGCTACTGTACCCCAATATGGCATGGCACTCCCACTTTCTTCATTGTTTGTAACTGAATAGGAAATATTTCTATCAGGAAATCAGTACCTAAGTAGAGCTTTATTTGTGTGCATTTGTTTATTAATTTTGAACAACTGACCCCTCGATTGAATGATTCTTGCACGTGTTTTCCATTCTGCGTATATTCTAGTAATTGTTTCAAATTTCGGAACAAATCTAGTAAATTATTATTGCAATATTAGAGCATATTTGTTTCTCACTTTTTAGGAAAGAGTGAGAGACTTGACTTAATTTTTATAATAAAAATACTAAAAATATTTATTAATAATAATTTTATTCCGGGGCATTATTTTACAGATACAATGTTAAAATGCACAATGTTGGTGCAATGGTGGTTGAGTATGTTCACTTACCGACATTGTGCTTCATAGAGGTTAAAAGCTATTTGCGAACCTGCAATCTCTTACATAATATTAACTTTCGTACTATAGCGCACAAAAATTTAGAGATAAGAACTTAACGTATCATTGACTTAAAAACATAGAATACATAGAAAACATAGAATTTATAAAAAAAAATAGAAAGATATCTGGTAATCGCATAAGCCAATTTAGTAAATTACTTTTGCTTTTACATTGACTTACATATATATCTTTCATAACGTTAAGAAATACATTAAATAATTTATAACTGATATATGCATATTATTGAGAACATTTTGGTTCAAATTAGTGTATAATTAGAATAAAGTTGTGAGATATTTGACTTTGAATTTGTGGCACACAGGGCCTCCTCCGCCCCCACGTCCCTCCTCGCCCTCGCGCCGCCGCCCGCTCGGCGCCCGTGCCCGGAGACGCTCGCGAAAGTTCATCGCGATTCACACGCCGCGTTGCATTCCGCGCGCTCCCTCGTACGTCATCGGCCGAGAGGCGCGTCCGGCACGCCTGGCGTCCGCATCGGCCACATTGCGCAGCATCTCTTACGCCCCTCCCGCGCCACTTCGCCGTCCTCTGTCTACTTCACGCCGTCTCTGACACTCTACCTCTCCCCAGTCCTCGCCCGCGCCACTTCGCCGTCCTCTGTCTACTTCACTCCGTCTCTGACACTCTGCCCTCCCCAGTCCTCGCCCGCAACACTTCGCCGTCCTCTGTCTACTTCACGCCGTCTCTGACACTCTACCTCTCCCCAGTCCTCGCCCGCGCCACTTCGCCGTCCTCTGTCTACTTCACTCCGTCTCTGACACTCTGCCCTCCCCAGTCCTCGCCCGCAACACTTCGCCGTCCTCTGTCTACTTCACTCCGTCTTTGACACTCTGCCTCTCCCCAGTCCTCGCCCGCAACACTTCGCCCTCCTCTGTCTACTTCACTCCGACACTCTGACACTCTACGTCTCCCCAGTCCTCGCCCGTGCCACTTCGCCCTCCTCTGTCTACTTCACTCCGTCTCTGACACTGCCTCTCCCCAGTCCTCGCCCGCGCCACTTCGCCCTCCTCTGTCTACTTCACTCCGTTTCTGACACTCTGCCTCTCC
>BLKR01010271.1:0-62230 GCA_011170035.1 Teleogryllus occipitalis
GCGTGATTTCGCATGTTAGCGGTCATTGTTGCCTGTTGTAACTCATTGTTGAAACGCCGCACTGATAACAGAACGCGATAATGTTAGCCGCCTTTCGTTCGCCGTTATCTATATATATAAAAGAAAGTCGTGTTAGTTACACTATTTATAACTCAAGAACGGCTGTACCGATTTGACTGAAAATTGGTGAGCAGGAAGCTTAGAGCCAGGAGACGGACATAGGATACTGTTTAACCTGTTCGACAGCGTTCCTGTGTGAGAACGCACATTTTTGCATGTTTTCGCGTGATTTCGCATGTTAGCGGTCATTGTTGCCTGTTGTAACTCATTGTTGTAACGCCGCACTGATAACAGAAAGCGATAATGATAGCCGCCTTTCGTTCGCCGTTATATCTATATATAGTCGTGTTAGTTACACTATTTATAACTCAAGAACGGCTGTACCGATTTGGTGAGCGGGAAGCTTAGAGCCAGGAGACGGACATAGGATACTGTTTATCCCGTTCGACAGCGTTCCTGTGTGAGAACGCACGTTTTTGCACATACGCAGTGCAACAAGGATAGTACAGTTTCTCACAGTGAGTGCGACGCGAGAAAAAGATGGGACCGGCTGTTAAGGCGGAACAGAGTTCGCCGGGTCAGCTAGTATATATATATAAGAAAGTCGTGTTAGTTACACTATTTATAACTCAAGAACGGCTGTACCGATTTGGCTGAAAATTGATGAGCAGGAAGCTTAGAGCCAGGAGATGGACATAGGATACTGTTTATCCCGTTCGACAGTGTTCCTGTGTGTGAACGCACGTTTTTGCACGTTTTCGCGTGATTTCGCATGTTAGCAGTCATTGTTGCAACACCACAATCATTGTTGTAACCCATTGTTGTAACGCCACACTGACAACAGAAGGCGATAATGATATCCGCCTTTCGTTCGCCGTTATATCTATATATAGTCGTGTTAGTTACACAATTTATAACTCAAGAACCGCTGTACCGATTTGGTGAGCAGGAAGCTTAGAGCCAGGAGACGGACATAGGATACTGTTTATCCCGTTCGACAGCGGTCCTGTGTGAGAACGCACGTTTTTGCACGTTTTCGCACATTTGCGCGTGATTTTGCATGTTTTCGCGTGATTTCGCACGTTTTCGCGTGATTTCGCGGGTTTTCGCACCTTTTTGAGGGTTTTCGCACGTTTTCATGCGTTTTCGCACGTTTTCAGGCGTTTTCGTATGTTTTCGCGTCTTTTCGCCTAAGTTTTCTGTGCAGAAGCGTTCTGCAACGGAGAACAAGCAAGCAATCAAGCAAGCAAAGATACAAGATACAAGCGTGTTAAAAAGTAAAGTGAAGTATAATTAACAATGCCGCGACCAAGACGATCGAATCTTTCCCGACAAACCGTAATGCAAGAAGGATACGAAACATTTATTTATTTATTTATTTATTTTACGTCAAAAAAACAGTTAAAAACTGCGTATGACGTGCTATGGGGAAAAGTGAATTGTGTGCACATTTTCAAAATTCTGTGATCCCTACACT
The DNA here is from genome assembly GCA_011170035.1 of Teleogryllus occipitalis. NCBI lineage: Eukaryota > Metazoa > Arthropoda > Insecta > Orthoptera > Gryllidae > Teleogryllus > Teleogryllus occipitalis. Next base: position 1,538 of record BLKR01010271.1, read on the forward strand.
AAGTCATATACTACTTAAATTTTGAATTTTTGAAAGGGAGAAAAAACCAAAAACTCCCATGTAATAAAATTTATTTTCAAGGATAAACAAACAATAAATTTTAAATTTTGAAAGGGAGAAAAAAAACCAAAAAACTCCCATGTAAAAAATCTATTTTCAAGGGTAAATAAGCAATAAATTTTGAATTTTGAAAGGGAGAAAAAACAACAAAAAAACTCCCATGTAATAAAATCTATTTTCAAAGATAAATAAGCAATAAATTTTGGCTCTTATTACTTCCTGCCGCGACAACATGGAAACGATAATTTGAATAATTGTATTTCCCACTGAATTCTAGAAGACGTGCACAGAAAATGAAGTTACATTTATGTCCAGAAGCAAAACAAGGGGCCATCTCAGCATTTGCTCAATGGATCAGGGAAACTGGACGAAAAACCTGATCGAGATGGGATTGCTAATGAAAGGACTGAAGAAGAACAAGAAATTGCACGTGAAGAGCGCCGCGTTAGTATGGCTCGACTTCGTGCTTCTCAATCACAAGAGTAACTGTGCCTGGCTTACCACCGCACAATTTACGCCTAAAAGTTGGCTCCATAGTAATCATGCTTCGAAACATAAACCAACCAAAACTGTGCAACGGTACGCGTTTGGTGGTTAGAAAATTGATGAACAATGTAATTTACGCGACGATATTCAAAGGAAAATTCAAAGGTGAGGAAGTTCTCATTCCGAGGGTCCCGATGATCCCAACCAATATGGCGTTTCAATTTAAAAGACTTCAATTTCCGATCCGTCTTGCATTCGCCATGACCATCAACAAATCACAAGACCAATCCTTGAAAGTTTGTGGTTTGAATCTAGAATATCCATGTTTTTTCCATGGTCAATTATAGGTGGTATGTTCACGGGTCGGAAGATCATCTGTGTTGTTTGTTTTTGCGCCTGATAATAAAACAAAAAATGTGAATCAAAAGGTACTTAACTGAAGAGTGCAACCTATGCACCAAAATACAGGAACAATAATGAATGATTAATCTACTTAATTTTTTTATTTGTATTTTCTAATAAACAATTTAACTTAATAAAATCTAAAATCTGCTTATTTGTTGCCTTTAACAGCCGGTCCCTATGATTACAGCTTTTTATTTCTCTCTTAAACAAAAATCTATTCCAAAAAAACGCTCAGCTACGTAATAGATTTTTTAATTATCTATTTAATACCAGAGCGTTTTTTGAAATTCTTCTTTGTTTGAGAGAAAAACACAAATCTGCAATTGCTTTATTATCACGAGTGCAACAAGGATAGTACAGTTTCTCACAGTGAGTGCGACGCGAGAAAAAGATGGGACCGGCTGTTAAGGCGGAACAGAGTTCGCCGGGTCAGATAGTTGTTAATAAAGAAACCCGGGAGTACGCCGGAACTGAAGTATTAGCTTACCTAATTGAAATCTGCAATATTTGCGATGCACCAGGGTATTATCGTCACATTCTATTTATCTCCCATCGCAAAGAGCTGGCCCATCGCAGCTATTAATTTGTTCAAGCGCCCCACAACAATGAGGGAAAGTGACGTAAATTTGAGGCTTTTAGGGCCATTTAGGTCACATGGGATGAAGTTGCCATGCCTTGTTCAGAAGATTAAAGGATGGGGGAAAGGTTGAGAAACACTTTTAGATGAAAAAATCAACATCATGAAACCACTTCTGCAGATTATATTTGAAACAAGAGTCGATCCTGAAATCATTTTAACTCCAACTGCATTCAAAGAACCCATCAGCTTTGTGAGAAAAACTGCAAGACCGTAACAAATCTCTCCACAACGATTATTGCTAAAAGTATAGTATCAAGAACCAGTCATGTCTTTTCATTTATTATGACAATTCTATGCGGTAGGTAATTGGCACATTTATTGACTGTTATGAGTAAAAGTCATACTAGGTTGCTAAATTTCTATGACCTTGCCATCGCTTCGTTTTCTCAGCGAGAGAGAGAGAGATACAGAGAGAGAGAGAGAGAGAGAGAGAGAGAGAGAGAGAGAGCGGGAGTTCGCCCTTCTTCTCTCCAACAACGCTCTGGCACCATAGTTCGTGCCTGCCACTCTGTTCACCCCACCGCCCGCCCGTCACTGTCGAGCCTCATCAGCTATCCTAATGTTTCCGTTTCCCTTTCTTGCTCCCACGATCTCAGTTATTTTTGTAACCTGTCTGCCGCTGGCGGCCGGAGTCATAAAAGAAAGATTTAGATGCACGTTTAATAAGACCGGGTAAGTTCATCGCGCAGAACTACTATTACATGGTGATACTCCCACTTACAAGATTGTATGTTTGCCGAAAGCTAATCTGTTAGAACTCTCCATATCTCCAGCACTCAAAACTGTAAAGTATTTTATAGATATATTTGAAATGCAAAACACTTCATAGAATAAGGAATAGAGCCATACATAAAAGTCTATCGTGTCATATACAATGAAACAGGAGAAATAACAACCTCATCGCAAAATTCAGAACTATTAAACAAGAAGTGAATCAAAAAGACAAAGTTCTGTTCTCAAATTCTTTCGTCTGTATCTCTGAATTAAACTCTCTGAACTTTTGTTTGTATGCCAAACGCGTAAGGAGAGGCCGAGACGGGGCGAGGCCGAAGGTTTGGTTGGTCGAAGCGGGTTGAACTGGTGGAGGTTGGTCGAGACTGGCCGAAGGTCTGGCTGGTCGACGTTGGTCGACGTTGGTCGACGTTGGTCGACGTTGGTCGACGTTGGTCGACGTTGGTCGACGTTGATCGACGTTGATCGGAGCTGGTCGAGGCTGGTCGGGGCCGCCCGGGGCTGGTCGGGGCTGGTCGACATTTCAAGAATGACAAATGGAACAAAGGGAAACTATGAATTATGAATGGAAGTACAAGTTGAGCGAACGGAAAACTATATTCAGAAAATAATACTCGTGAAAACAAACAAAAAAAATTGAGAGAAAGAGAGATTAAGAGAGAGATTGAGGGGGAGAGAGAGAGTTTGAGAGAGGGAGTTTGAGAGAGAGAGGGAGTTTGAGAGAGAGAGGGAGTTTGAGAGAGAGAGGGAGTTTGAGAGAGAGAGGGAGTTTGAGAGAGAGAGGGAGTTTGAGAGAGAGAGGGAGTTTGAGGGAGTTTGAGAGATAGAGAGTTTGAGAGATTGATTGATTTTTTCGTGTTTCCGGGCACGTCAACTGCTGTGGTCATTAGTCCCGTTAGTGTAGTGCATGTTTTTTTCTCGGGAGAAGGGGATGACCGTCCCCCGCTGGGTGGCGAGATCCGGCGCCGACCGACCATCGGCGAGTGGGGTTTCCCCCTAACCAGGACTCTCCCACCAGCGGGATACCGCCACAGCCGGGACAAGCTCTAAGCTCCCGACCGGTCACCCGGAATATGTGGTAGTGTAGTGCATGTTAGTGTGTGTGTATAAGGGGAGAGGATAGGACAAGGAAGAGGTTGGAAAGAACGCGCGCGGTCCGTGGCCCGTTTGTTAGGGTACTGCTCCGGCATTCGCCTGGTGTTGATCGGAGAAACCACGTAAAACCAGCGATCAGAGCAGCCGGTCGCTATAATTCTCCTCCAGACTGCAACTGAATTCGACCTAGTGGAAAAGCTAGTGTCGAAAATCCTGCCGCCGTCAGGACTCGAACCTAAGACCTCCCGGTCAGAGGCGCTGCAGTGACATTAGTTGATGCACTGGGCTACCGCTCCCGCTAGTTTAAGAGGGTGAGGGAGTTTGAGAGAGGGAGTTTGAGAGAGAGAGATTGAGAGAGAGAGTTCGAGAGAGACAGAGAGAGAGAGATTGAGACAGAGATTTTGAGAGAAAGAGAGAGAGAGAGAGAGAGAGAGAGAGAGAGAGAGAGAGTTTGAGAGAGGGAGTTAATAGTTAATAGAGATATTGAGAGATATTGAGAAAGATATAGAGAAAGAGATATTGTGAAAAAGAGCATTTTTGAGAAATGCAAAGTAGAGTATGTGTCATCGCCCCCGGGGAGATTACAATGAATTGGACGCCAGTGCATGGAGAAGACACGAGGAAAACGGAGGAGATTGGCAGCGGTGGCTTCAGAACCAGAGGCAGCGCTGTAGTGGGGAGCGTGAGGCAGAGAACGGTGCGGGCCCGGGAGGCGGGGACGTGTTCACAATCCGCCGTGTGGGTGGCAGGCGTCGTGGACTTCTATGTTGCGGGCGGGGCGGCGGGGGCAGGAAGGGGCGAGGAGGGGAGGGAGGGAAGGGGCGGGGCATGATAAGGCAGGGCAGCGCGGGGCGTGCGGGGCGGGGCGGGGCGGGGCGGGACGGAGCGGCGCGGAGCTGGGCGGGGCGGGGCGGAGCGGGGCGGAGCGATGTGGGGAAGAGCGGGGCGGGGTGGGGTGGGACGGAGCGTGGCGGGGACGGGGCGGAGCGGAGTGGAGCGAGGCGGGGCGATAGCGAGTGCGTGTGCCTTCCTGGCCCCCCGCTGGCTTCTCCGCGCCCTCTCCTTCATCACCCCATCCACGTTACTCTGCTCCGCTCCTCCGCGCCGGCCGGCCGGCCCGCCCGTCCGTCCCGTCCGGCTGCCTGGGAGCCGGCTCCGTTCCGCGCCCGCCGCACGCAGATAAGGGATGAGCTCGGGCGATCGCTCTTTTAATCGATAGACGCTCAGTCCCCGGCGAGCGGCTGGCGCACCGCCGAGCGCTTATCGCCCCGCACCGCCCTGCTCCATCCCGCCCCCTACGACCGACTCGCCGCCACTCGCGTCCCTCTCGGCCGCAGCTGGCGTCCGAACGCCTGCGCCCCACCGCCGCCTTCGCATCAAACTCCGTTTGATCCGCGCGCCTCCCTGCTGCTGTTCGCGACGTCTCTTCGCCCACGCCGCGCCTCGTCGGCCTCCCTCGCATCTGTTTTCTTCGCCAGCTTGCGCGCGCCGCACCACGTGAAAATTTTCAGACCCTGTGCCCGTAACATCTCGTCTCAACAACGGAGAGGGCGCTCCGAGAATCAAGGGAGAATCTGTCCATTGAGTGGAGAACATTGAAGAACTTTGAGTTGAACTTGAATTTGGTAGACATCTCCATCGGCAAACGGAATGAAAAATTAAAGAAGCACTGGAACGATCTGTGAACGAAACAATTATGTCTGATACTTATAGTGAAAGAACTTATGACAAATCATTATTGCATTGTTTTCTTTCTTCTTTATGTTTTGCTTGAATTCTTGAAGTCTTATATCTAAATTAAAGACAATGATTTCAACAAAAACGCAATAATGGTTAATTACGGTTAGTTTCCCAAGAAATACGTTTAAAAATATCAATTTTTCTGAACCAATTAATAATAAAGACGAGGATGTTAAATAAATGTGGATATATTAATATGAACTTCTCTAAGTTTCAGGTAATTACGTTCAGAATTTCATTTTTTGATCCAATTATTGCATAATCAGTATCATGTCGTTTATATATTATCAAGTGATGGATTAAGTGAAACAACGTGGCAAGCACAATAATGCTTTTTATATTCTGGCAGAAAATTAAATCATTTATCGGTAGCATAATAAAAAGCATTAATAATTAAAAATATGCTTTTAAGGTATCAAAATAAAGTGCCAAATCTCGTGAAAAGGTCATAAAAATTAATGCTGTGCTTTCCGATGTCCCAAACAAATATCTTATCCTGCCCAAACGCCATGCAATATGACACTTATCTCATTATATACTTTGTGTCTCCCCTCCGTAGTAAATCATTGAATGATCCATTACAACACATGTTACTTGCTTGGAACCTTCATCTCCCACCAGAACGATGCACAGGTGGTTGAGATTGCACAAGTCCTACAAGGTTGTAAGCAAGATTAACTAGAGCCACCTTCATCTTCAATATGCATTTGAAGCCACGCTTTAACGCTTTGTTATTGACTGGAAGAATCCTCGATGATGGTTTATTAGATAAATTTTATCATATTGAGTTTACTTCCTGTGCCTCCTTTCTCCCCCGTTTTGAACCTATTCGTTTCGTTCTATTGTCTTCTCGATGTAGCCTTTGCACAGAAAATTTAGTTCGAAGTAATTTATTTCATCAGCATACAGTTTTCAAAAACAGGGCGCTCAATTGATACCATATTCATTTCTGTTTTATTGAGTTAGTGCTATTTCCTCTCAGGCATAAATTCACACACCTGGCGGAAATCCTTCATAATGGTGACATACGTTTTTGATAAATAATTAGGGAGCCAAATTTGCGAATTGATAGGTCTGTGCATAAACCTCATAATGAATTGATTGGTTTTATTATCCACATGAATAAACATTGCAACATAGAATCAGCTACATGGTATCATGAAATGCACCGCTATAAAGCGCTTTTGCTCTGAACAGACTGGCACAAAATTGTCCAACGAAGAAAACTCGTTCAGTTAAATATTCTCTTTCATGAAGTTTCAAAACTGAAGCATTTCCCGACACGGTTTCCCTTAATGAAATTAAACGCTATCAATATCCAACGAATAGCCATGCCCTACAATATAATATAAACAAATAGTATTCTTTAAGTGAAATGTTTCGATCTACAACACTTTGGTAATAAATACTTATTCATAACCCGCCGTTTTAAACCAATGTTCACGAGAGAAAATGTAAGTAAAAATTATTAAATTTATTTCATTGAAAGAAATGAGTTTTAATTTATTATTATTATTATTATTATTATTATTATTATTATTGTTGTTACTATTATTAACATTGTTATTGTTACTACTGTACTTCGAATATTTTCTATGTAAATTTCTTTCGTTTGATACAATGGACGATATTCAGTTTATAAAGCCTCTTATCTAACCGTAGCCGTATCATTCAGATAATAACTGACGAACATTACGATTAAACCTCAAAAATTCATTTGTGGACCAATTTTCTCTCGCAGGTTTCTCCAGTTACCTAATTTTTTTTATTTTCAGGTAGTTATGGAAAAGATATTAATATACTAGTTAAAAAATAATATAAAATTCACACATATGCAAGTGATAGCAAATGGCAGAAAATGTGTAATTCTAGAAGAATATCGTATAAAAATTATTACAGAATTTAATTTACATCTTTGAAAAGGTCGCAATATTTTGTTCAGGGAACATTGTCGACTATACATGGTCGACGACGGTTGTAGTAAATGCTTGGCGTTCTAAAACATAACGGAAATTTACGCACGAAATTCGATTCACTCCTCATAGAATATTCTAAAACGTACCCGGAGACTTTGGCTAGTCTACGTAGCAGCGAAATTAGAAAGTTTGCATTTCATTTCACGAAAGTGGTTTCCGCTTAGTGACAAAATTTATATCTTTTGTAGGGAGCAGATAGAACTGTTAATAAAAAATGAAAAATAAATAACTGCCACAAACTGGATCGTAATGTTCGCACTCAATGCTATGCCTATATACGGAGTTGCGCCTTAAAACAACACCCCCAGTCAGCACTGCGCAAATTCTGGAAATGTAATACTGCGCCAGAAGGTACGGAAGCAGAGCAAGACTATCAAATATCTTGAAATGAAGGTAGAAATATATGTAGACGTTAATTGTGTAACATTCAAATGATCGAGTTATCTACACCTTAAAGACCAAAGTTTTAAAGAGATTTTTTGATCTACACATGGATCCAATGAACTAGAATTAATATTCATATTAAATAATTAGATTATGGCTCGAATAATATTATATCAGCTTTCAAAACTTTAATTTTTTAATGTTAAGCTAACTTTTAGTTCAACATTGTGTAACTCTTGAGAGATTATTTTACTGAAAATAAACCTATTAAAATTTAAAAGAACCTGAAATATTTTATGCCTATATTACATTTCATTTTTGTTTCAAATTTACATTTAAAGAATAACATGGGTATATAACGTTTCCGTTCATTTAAATGTTAAGAGGATAACCTACGAGTAAAATAAGCTCTCAAGAGTTCCACAATGTTGGACGGAATGTTAGCTTAACATTAAAAGGTAAAAAAAGTCTTTAGAAGCTGAGAACATTACTTGCTATACAAGATCATTGTATGCTAAATATACTGATTTTGATATAATTCAGCTCACTAATTGGATCTATTCATTGAACTCTGACATAACATTAAGATCGGTAATTTCGTCATGCTGACCAGACACGTTGGAAGTAGGTACCTGACGAGCTTACGCGCCCGAAAGTATATTGACACGCATTAGCGTAACTATTGATATGTATAGCATTTCTCTGTAGTAGTAATCATTACTTGAGTCGTAAAAATAATAATAAAAACATTGTTCTTTTTCATTTTTGATAGCGCGTCATCGGAGTTCGACCTTTGGTGTCCAGCACTCAAAGCAGTTCGGCAATTCAGCACGCGCGCGCGCACACACACAAACACACAGTTGCCAATGTCTTCTGGCTTCCGGAATTTAAAAACTTCATCTAGAATCATCTAGAAACAATGAGCTAAAACTCTTTTTGAAATTACAACTCATGGAAGTACGCGACTTTCCTAAAAGTTCTTTTGTGTATATTTACATTACTCAGATTTTACGACAAAAACCCTTGAATCTGGTGTGTCAGAATTATCAACTGTTGTTTTGCCAGGAAAAACAATGTATATTGTAATTTCTGTATATTAGGGGAAACTGATTATTTCTTACACTGGCTAATATTTGAGCCTCAACTCGAGTGTAATATCCAACTAACAATTTCTGGAAAAGTTTCTTAAGATGCCTTAAATAAAAAAAGTCATCGTCATCATCAATGATCTTTTAACGTCGGTATATTTTCGTAAGGAATTCGTCGGTGTGCCCCACCTTCGGTTTTTGTCAACATGCCTCCCGGACATGATATACATAATATAATTGTAGGTACTCCTTCGCAGCCACGAGTGATCCGATCCCGGTTGAACTGTTGTTGGAAAGGAAAGGTAGCAAACAGGTGGCACACATGTTGTAGTTCGCGGACCAGTTAACAGAGGTTAACTCTCCTATTCACAGGCAGACTACCAACTTCTACAATCGCTCTTTCTACTCCTAACCAGGGCAAAGTAACGGGCAGGAAGGAAGGATTATTTATATGGCGATAAAAGCCGGTTTCTAGAAGCCCCTATCATGCCACCAAACACAACATAACAATCTTGCGGGATGAGCCTGAGCGTAGCAACCTTGCGAGGCGGGAATCTGATCAGCGACCTTCTCGAAACTGCGAAGGCGCGTCGGCCACAACAATATCGACAATTCAGGACAAATTGCTATCCAATGCTAATTTTGTCTCTTGTAGCTGACTTCTGCTGCAATTATGAGTGAGTTCCTTGACCCAGCTAGGTTATCTAGAAGGGAAAATGAAGGTGTCTCAGTATTGTCTATAAGTGGGACAACAGCTCTTTACCACAGAAAACAACGTGCCTTTTTGGTACGGAAATATAAGGAATATCATATGGAGATATCATATAAACATCAGGAATATCATCTGCTGTAAGTACGTTGACGTAAGGATATACTATCCAGAAATTTCAAATCAGAACGTGGTGGGATACCTAACATCTCAGTTCAAACTTCCGATGCCATAATAATGTCATAGGACATAGCGCAAGGTTCATACAATAAATTACCTTGTTCAATATCGAGTGTATCTAGATTTAAAAGAAATTTTTTACATTAATTTTATTTGCAACCCTTGATTCGGTTACCTAAAGTTAGATGAAAATAAAGTACCAAATCTGAAATGTATCTCTGAGTCTATTTCGGAATCTTTAAATAGTGCAAAATTTAACCTGAAATATGAATTGGCTAAAAAATACGCAAATCATATAGAATCAACTTAAGAGTTACTGAAATTATAATAAACCATTGTAGCCGCAGGAATTAAAATGCGCATTTCTCATTTCATTAAAAAACTAGTGGTAAACTATAACAGCACGTACTTTCTCGCCATGAGTAATGGAAATTAAATAGCTTCAAGCTAAAATTAAAAAGTTTCAAGCAATAGATTTTTTTATTCAGAACTTTAAATGAAAATATATTTCTGGCATTGACTTAATTGCATAAAGTATGCAGTGTATTCACGAACATAGCGGCTGAGTTTTGTGGCCTTACAATATTCTTCGTAAGCAGTATGCGGAAAAGTAAAATAAATAAAAGTTAATAAACAATACTATCCTGTTAGCATTGGCAAACAAATGTAAATGGATCGAAAAATAATAATATAAATTATTAAACACTATAGTATTGTAATATTCTACAAATATGTAAAAGTATTAGTTTATATTACCGCAAACGAAAGGCACCCGTCAATATCACCTTCTGTTATCAGTGGGGAGTTACAACAATGGGTTACAACAACCAACAATGATTCCTTATCTGTTCGTTTTATTTCATATTTATTTAAAATAGGTTTAAAATAATTTCAAAAATATTAATTTGTAAACGTATAACAAAAGCTCCAATGTAAGAAACGAACAAAGAAATGTGAAATAATATATACATTCTAACTTACGTAGCAACCAACTGCCTCCAAACACATCAAAAAATGACTATCACAAAGCGTAGGATTTTCAGTGCGGGCAATTAAATTTGACTCTCCAATTACCTAAAAATACTCAAATTTTCGAAAAATTTAACATGACCTTATTTGGAGATCTGTTTTTGACGAACACAGTTCATTAAGAGAAATGATGTTTCTTCATAATTTTAGTTGTATAAGACGCCGAAAAAATTGAATTATTTTAATTTTCGAAAAGTCAGGATTTTCAACCAACAAGAGGCCTGCGCCATTCTCTTCAATGTCTATCAGACTATCCAACAACAAAATTTAATGAAAATCGATGGCGCCATTTTTTCGAAAATTTTGAAAATGTCCCAAGGTCTTCATGTAAAGTAAATTATTATAAATTAAAATTTCGGTTTCAAATTCAAGGGGCCGCGACATCAGCCACATCGATTGAGGAATATCAATTTTGGAGAAAATCAGCTAAACGGTTTAGCCGCTAGCGTTTTTCATAGATTGACTGAGAGATGCTTTGCCGTCAATCTATTTTTCGAAATCAAGGACCCACAAAATAGGGATTCTGGCTACACCCCGTGTTAGAGATTTTTTTCTAAATTTAGCAACTGGATTACGTAACTTTTTCCTTATTAAGAAGTTCCTTCTTAAGCGCGAGAAAGTAAAATTTACCCCACCATGAGGAAAGGTTGTCAAGCAACAAACCTACAATATACAGCACAATCATTGTTTTTTCCAAGTTGAATCCCGAGCTACCGGCACGCAAATTTGTTGCAAATACAACAAATTGTTTTCTGAGATAGTGTTGTGAATTTATTGATGTTATTTAGTGAGTAGTTTGAGCAGTAGGATAGCAGTAGGTATCTATTTGGTCTTTGGTAACTTCGACTACGAACTTCTAAATCTCGTGGTGTCCACAACAGTTCTTTCGACAACTGGTACATCTGGTTATATTACAAAAGGCATTATTATCGGTACGGGTTGGAATTTTAAAATTGTAGACAGTGCAGTATAAACATTGTTAACTATTTATCGTGTATTTTATGGACATTATAATATGAAGTCGCATATGTTATTTAGAGAAGCAGATTCGGCCATTGTCTAGTGGCAGCATGATCAGATTACTAAAGTTTCCAAAGAACTCGATGGAGACTCGGAGGGAGCCCATGAGTGGCGAAACTGCAGATTATGAAGAACAGACTTACACTGCCCTCGGTTTTACACATGGTGTGAATCAACAAAACAAACAAGAACGAGAGCATCCCTACATAACGTAAGAGATGCTTGCGGCAGAGAAGTGATTTATCAACAAAAATAGATCGTGTTGAGAATATATGTGAAATATGTTTCTTGAAAATATATTGCAATGAACTAATTATTTGTTCCTTTCCTTACGCTAGAAAACACTACCATCCGCGAAAGATGGTAGTTATCTACTCGTTTCATTATGATCCCTCTAGAAGTCAAGACGCATAGTAAAATGTAATGTCCGAACGTTCCTAAGCCGCAGAAAAATGGATAAAAACCTCAATAACTCTGAATTGTGGATCATATTTGTCCCAAAAATTCTATGTTTTGCACAGTAAAAGAAGAAGAACATCCTTCTATTCTAAAATCAGTGTAATACATTCTTACCATTACACTTAATATTCCAATGCTATTTCAATTGATTTGTCATCACTATTATTATTATTATTATTATTATTATTATTATTATTATTATTATTATTATTATTATTATTATTATTATTATTATTATTATTATTATTATTATTATTATCAATGCCATACATATATCTAATCGTAGTAGGTTATTCTCAACTCTTGTGGAGATGTTTTTTCAACAAATGATATCTAATTACAAATTGGGCGAAATTCAACCTCATTTACTGCAGAAACCAAAAAATGTCGCATTCGGCATTTTGGGTCGATTGTCCAAATTTGCCGACTAGCTAACGATGTCTTCCAAGCATGGACCTAATTTCATCCCCACGCTTGAGGAGTAAGGGAGACATGTAGCGACCAAGGCGTATTTCCTTCATCGTAAGTGGCAAACTACGCCTGCCCAAGATCATTTTCGTCACACAAATTATGAAACTGAGACAATTTTAAATGAAAGCTACAAATCTATTTTTGCCTTGATCGGGATTTGAATTCGGGAACACACCGCGAGAAGCTAATACTCTACCCTTGAGCAATCCTAGAGGCAGAAATCAAAATATACAGTCCTTAATAAACACATTGCACAAGTTGGAGAAAACCCATTGCAGGTTCGCCTACGGCACTTATAAACATCTAGCGACTCATCATCGTGGGGTCATCGTAGCGCGAAAGGGTCGAGGGGAGCACAACTCAGAAGAATCGTTCATGCTCACGGGAGAGATTGGAATGCGTAGTCTTCCCAAGACGCAAACTGAAGCAACTAATCGCTGTACTAAAGTAGCTACTATATCCATTACTACAATTTATCATAAAACAGTATACGTAAGTTTGGGATACGTGACAGATTTACCCGTGTGATTTATTCTATTACGCAAAAGGGATGGCTGCGGCCATAATCCGGAGTAGTATAGTCGGGAACGAAACACCACATCTGATTTTCTTCGGGGTTCAAGGTTGTCGATTCTCAAAGTCTTTCTAACCTGCTCTGAATACAGTCCTCCAGAGGGCAGTTAGCATGTCGTCGTCGCCCCCAACGAAGGTGCACCCTCGTCGGGACAATGATAACAAACGAATGAGCCGCGTGGTGCGGAAAGCACTGTCAGTTGGCTGCCGGCCGGATAAAACTGGGCGTCCGTGGGCGTGACTGAGATGCCACTACGAACATGCGCAAACATGCACAGATATAAATCTGGCACATTTTTACTTTCTCGCTGCGGAGTAGAGAGAAAGTTATGTTATGCTACACGAAAACTAAAACCTCCACATGAATCGGTTAGCATCTGTCTGGCTGATGTAAATCAGGGCAACATCTCACGTGACCACTGTACCTCTGATCGGGAGGTCCTAGGATTTGAGTCCCGACGATGGCAACAGGATTTTCGATTCTAGCTAGGTCGAATTCAGCCGCTCTCTTTCCGCGGTTTCTCCAATCAATACCAGGGGAATTCCGGAGTAGTACCCTAACAAATAGGCTATTGGATCGCTATATAGATCGCGTGCGATCTTTCCTTGGTCTTCCTTGTGCTATCCTATCCTTGTTCCTTGTCCTATCTATCTTGTCCAGTCCTTACACACACAAACACACACACACACACATGCACTACAGTACCACTCATGTTGGAAGCAGTCGCGAGCTCAGAACTTATTTCAGATGGCCGAAGCCCCGGTAGTGGAAGATACATGGATGGAAAAACTGGAAAACCGACGTGTAGGTCATTCCTTGATCACACCACCTAGCGGGGGAAGAACGCCACTAGCACCATCTCCTAATTCCGTGACAAAACATGCTCTACACTTACGGAACTAATGACCATTTTAGCGAAGTATACTAATCGTTCAGCGAAGGGAGCGCTCTGACTGCTACCCCTCGAGACCCTGAAACCTGATACAAATCCCGAGCGCATGCCACTGCGTTAGACGTCTCGCAGCGCTTATGCTGCAGGTACTCACTCGCTCCAGTTGGCGGAGATGTTCGCCGGGTCCCAGCGGCGCACGCACTTGTTTCGCAACTCCCCCATGTACACCTGCAGGGCGAACAGGGCGAACACCATCAGGCAAAAGATGGTGAGGGTCATGACCTCGGCGAGTTGTCGGAAGGAGTGCAACAATGCGTTGATGATAGTCTTGAGGCCTGTGAGAACAAAGAGAGGACTGTGTGTCAAATGGCGAAAGAATTTGTCTTAGAAGTTGAGTTGATACAAACTCATTTTTTTTAGTATTTAAACCTGTTTAATTGGAAATATTATTAGCTTACGTATTCGTTTGAAATCACTAGAACGTTCTTGGGGTGTGGTAAAAGGCCACTGACGTTTTTATTTAAACAATGAACCAATTCAGCAATTTCTCTATAAGAAAACAGTTTGTATGAATGTATTAGATCACTATCCAGGAACAATAAAAATCGCGCATACTGTACAATGTATAATATTTCGTCAGAAGTTCATTTTTAAAGAGAAATTAAAACAAAAGCAACTCAAGTAAAGAAAACATTAAAATATTAATTAGAGCTATTTTTCTGAATTTAGGTATGCCTAGCAGTTTAAAAACTACGCGACATATTTAAATGCATAGGTGAATTAGAGTGCATAGGTTTCACATTCAAAGTCTGAAAGTTGATAGAACGTTTTGTCGCACTGCAACTTTACTAAATACGGTATTATACAGTTAAATTTATATAAATATTTTATTCTCAACAATTGAAGTTTCAATAAAAAGCTTCCCATTTTGTTTTTGCATAATAAGTTCATAACACAACTTCTGATGAGTGCTAGTAGGTCTTGAATATCTGTTATAATTTGTTAGAGATGGATGCTGTTCACGGGATTTGGACAGAGTATCAACAATTAAACAAATAATTGTTTATACTCCTACCAAATCCTGTGAACATCATCCCTCATTTCATCATGGTCGTAAATTCTACATTGTATAATTTGTTATATCATTATCATCCATTATTTCTTACTAATTACGATTATTAACAATTATGGTACAGGAAGAAACAAGAATCTGTTCACTGAACTTAGAAATGAACATGAAAGTGTATATGTACGCCAGACGGGGGCCTCTTGTACAGGACGATATATTATCACTAATGCAACTCGTTTTAGTATTGTAAGACGGAATATATTCACAAGTGTCCGGAAGGATGCACAAGAACAACAATATATCAATACATTAAAAATATTTTGTAAATCCTAAATTTTAATCAATCAAATACAACTAGTTTAAACTTAATAGTGATTAAAAATACCTTATTCCTTTCGACCTCCTACAAAATTTAACATGCTTTATCCCTAAGGATTTATTTTGTAAATGAAAACGTTTACTGCTGAAAAGCTTGTTAAATGGTTTCAAAATATTGAAAACATTGACTCCCTGTATTGCAAGCTCTCATGTTCTTAATTATTCCTGTTCCCATACCCTCGCTTCCTACCGCCGTCCCTCCACTAATCCCAGTTATTTACCCAGCAGAATAGAGTGCAAGCAGAGGTGGTGGCCGAGGGCTGTGGTGAGTGGATATCCACTGGGCACGCGATCTGCTATTATTCTGACCACAATTCCGCAACAGCGCTGAGATTATATTGGCAAGGGAACATTGCCAGTACGGCAATTCCCTATTCCATACCGGTGACCCTCCGGATCTCGGGATCTCAATTCATCTGAATGTGCCATTCCATCACAGACTACACAACTATTAGTGCTTGGCTCGTACGTTTCCGTAGCATGACATAAAAAGACTTTTAAACGAACCGCAAATATCTTAAATAGGATCTCCAGGCACCAAAAGTGATGAAGGTGTTTGTATTTTATTGGATGAGAAATGCCGTTATCAGTTACAACATAAAAATATTTTAATTGCAAATCTGAATTTCGAATTGTAACTGAAGCATTTATTTAAAAATTCAGTAATATAAATTGTCCACTGTTGTTTACACAATATGAACATAAAATAGACGAATTTAATAACATTGAACGATAAAATAATTAAGTGTTTTCTTCATACAGCCCAAACAAGAATAAAAAAGGACGATACGTGGATAAATTCAATATATCGACGGTAGAAAGGCAAAACATCATCCGAACAATTTTCTTGAAAATGGTACTTTTCTGCATTGGAAATATCTTACATCGGCACTCAAACTGTCAAAACTACGTAATGGTTAGTATTTAGGTTGTAGGATTGTAGAAGAAACTTTATAATTTATGTAACAGATTAAACATCTTAACGATCCTCCGCATTCAAAGAAATTATTCTATGTGTAAGAAATGCCGCAGCGGATATTACATCATAACATTTAGTTCTTAAGATAATGTGCTTGATATATGATAATTATTTCGGTTTTAATTTTTGGAGATGGCTGTTAAGTTAATGTACTTTCTCCTGACTTTCCCTGCTGTAATAAAAATAATCGTATATTTTATAAGCATATATGCAATGACAGTTGACATAATTATAAATTGTAAATTAATTTTCCTTAGTTTCACTCATTGCTTTCCATCAATGAATTTTACTTTGCCCGCCTACCATTGCAGCAATAATGAATTGAAAGTATGCCCAAAGAATTGTAGGAATAAATTCTTTAGTGAAAATTATTATTGCACAGAATCAGAACTAAATTACAAAATAATGAATCAAGACTCTTGCCTAGCAATTTTTGATAACTGCAATATATAATTATTTATTAGAGTTACACTTATTTATGAGCTCTGATTAATGCCACCGAATCTTCGGAGGCCCACTCATATTTTATCCGGGAGATATTAACGTGTGTCATTATAAGGATCATCTTTTTTGGCTATATCCCTTGGTAAGACAAGGTTGTTAAGCCTTGAATGATAAATTATGGGGCGATAGGATGATGGTGACGACGGGTGAATGAACAATTACAAATATGTCCATGCCTACGTAGGACTCGAACCTGCAGCCACCTCAGGGCAGACGACGGCTGCCGCAACAGTCTGCGTCGCGGGAGCTGGCAAAATTTTATTATTATTATTATTATTATTATTATTATTATTATTATTATTATTATTATTATTATTATTATTATTATTATTATTACCACATTCACTATTTTACTCTTATAACCCCAACAACAAATCATGTATGTCCAAATGATATGTATTAGAGTTCTACTTCCTAGAAATTCACACTTTTAAATATTGAACATGACATTCCTATTCTACAAACTTTTAAACAGTGTCTTTAGGATTACCGTACAGATGACAATGGGAACTATTCTCGCAAAGTCCACCTGCCATTGACTTTTGAAACTTTTAACCAGTTTTAACACGATTGTGAGATCTCGACATACCAGTTGTATTTTAAGATCTACGACATACACGTGGAGCTGTACATCCCATGATGGTTTTTCTTATTTGTTATGGCCATGTCATCAGGTTGTCTTACTTATTTATATTGCCTTCCGCAACCAAGTTAGATCTGTTATAGGGAGTTTGGTCAGCGAGAATTTTTCTGTCACGAAAAAGACGACTTTCCCTTTCGAAAACACACTCGACAAAGTATTTATAGTAGGAAACTTGCGTTCCATTAAGTACTGTTGGTACGTAATTTTTTGATTCAGACGTTTTGGAACGGCATCTTGTCATATTTTACTCGAGAAATATGTTCAACGTACATCCTGATGTAACATGGTGGATATTTCCTGTGTCTGGTATCCATATCGGCATCTGTTATCTTCTAACTCAGATTCTCTTACTAAAGCTTTTAAACAACTTCTGGTGGGTAAAATGTGACCTTGTACAGCCAACATTGTACCTTCCGTCTTTGGAAGCATCTAACTTGGCATTAGCCGGTAGTTCAACGCCTTCATGTCGACAGGCTCGTTACTAATTGCCTACAGATGCTTTCCATGCACTCTTGCTCATCCCCACATCTAGTTTTCGCAGTTTCATATATTTATTTCCATCGTACATCCATCGACTTAACTTCAGCAGTGTGGATCCAACTACGTGGCAATTGACTCGATACAACTTGGATGATGCTTTCTTTTGAAAAAATTATCGTAGACATTTTATGTTGGCACTGTTGCTTGCTTTCACTTGCTTGCTTGCGTCTGGATCACCAATATGTCGCGGTAGTGTTATCTTCTCGACAGCTTATTGGGAATGAGGCTTGCTTTCTTTAGTCATCAATGAGCCCAGTTTTCTTTGGAGGTCTTCGATTTTCGTGTTACTTCATTTGATGATTCCAAAATAGTATCCCAGTACTGGAAAAGCATATGTGTTGATTGGTTTTACCAGGTTTCCGCTATTCAATTAAGTCATTATAACTTGTCTGATTCTTCCAGTTGACTCAACTGATAATCTCGTTTAACAGTAGAATGATCAAAAAATCGATATTCTTAGGCACCCACGTACTTGTCTCACTTGCAGGCATTGTTATTAAACATTGCCCATTTTCTAGCTAGAATTCATGAGCCTGCATTCTACCTCTCACTATTTTAATTGTCCGCCATTTGTTAATGGCAAATTCCATTAATATATCCTTTAAGAATGTTTCCATAAATAGTATGAGATATTTGAGTTATTTATTGCGGTATACAACTTCATGTCATCCAAGTAGGATAGGTAGTTTCATCTTCATGCTTCTTGAGTCTCGTTCTTCATTGCATAGCTGTATCCAGTAGAATTGAGAATTTCGAATCGCTAATACATTGCAAACACAAACCACATAGGACTCAGCGAGTTACCTTCGAGTGTACCTCAACGTATGGCATCATGGTCATTTCAATCTTCCCACTTCGCGCTCTACTATTTCCTACGAATTTAAGGTAGCCTATTCATGAGGGCTGAGGGAGATGTGAATTGGGCGGCTCGTCGGTTTTCAGGCTTCCTTGGCGGCAGTGAGGGAAGAGAGTGGGGGACGGGCGTAGGACCGGATTGAGGGGAGGTGGGCGAAGGTGGTCCCCAGGGACTCGTTCCGCTGCGAAGAGACATCTCGGACAGCGCGATCGTGGCGAGGGGCGAAAGCAGGAGTGCCATAAGCTTCTTACAGCTTCGCCGACTCGTCGAAGACCGATATCCGGCAGCAGGGCAGAAATAGAGGCCGACGTCGCCATTTCTCAGGCGGCCGGCACAACAGCGCGTCTTTTCCGGAGGAATACGATCGGATCCCAATCGCCTGGCGTCTGCGCAACGAATGAATGGCAGCGGCTTAAGACGTTAGATGCCACCGCCACCGTCGCCGCTGCTGCTCCTGTTCCGGCTGATGCAGGGTAGCGGAATTTCGGATATTAGGATACTCGGAGAGGAAAAAGTTCAAGAGGCAGGGAGCTGAGTGAATTCATTAGAGGTGAAATATTATGTGATATCTGCATTTGTTAAAATTTCTGATTAAGTTGCCCGCTAATGATCAAATATGGAGAAATTCATGGTGACGAGTCATGTGATGATGAAGGGCGACTGCAAAATATTAAAATTTTGTAGATTTGAAGAATAAGCAGAAGGTGACAACGTGCAACATTCCGCCGCCTCCATTACCTTTCTTGTTTTGACTGCTCCAGTGCATTTTCGTATATTAGAATAGTTGAAGTGGAAACAGGATTTTGTGTAATATTCCTGATGTGGAACGCTACCAGTTTTTTTATTTTGTACTAGTGGACCCTTTGCTATTGAAATGTATTAAACTTCACACTCTACTAGTCACGTGATTGTTAATCATGTTTTACGCTACGCTCTGCAAGGTTTAATAGATGAAAGACTTTCTCGCAAATGTGGATTTGATCTATGTCCAGTTTTGGTCCAGCCAAGTACGTAGTCCCTCACGTTTGGGCATGCATTCGCTATGACACTGTCTTGGATAAATTTTACTTACTTGACCGAGATAACGTTCAAGTAATACTATTTCCGGCTGATATTTCACGATCACAAGGGCAGAATAGCAAAGGCGCACTCAATACTTGAGGGTAAGGCGGGTTGCATAGAGCTTCTGGACAGGGGCGCTTAAGTCAGCATAAACGCATAAAGCCTCGCGAACAACGCCCTCATTTTGTGTCCATGTGCGACTGACGTACACACATTGTACTATGCATATATCTTTCGTGCAAGTGAAAGCAATAAGTTGACAATGTTTTATCGCAATCGGAAGAACAGTACAGTTGCGCATAAAATGCGAACAAAGAAACATATTTTTACATTAGCTTTATTTACTTTATATGATTGCGTTTCTGTTAATGTTCACCCCATAATCGTATTTGAAGCGATTGGAGTTGTGCGTTGTTGGTAAACGATATTATTGTGGTATTATGTGGTACAATGTATTAATAGACATATCTTTCTGAGTTACGTTTCTATTAATAACAATCTCACAACCGGTGGAATTATAAAAGTATATATTATCAGACGGAAATTATAGGACCCAGAGGTAACATTTCAATAATCTTCAGTAAAACCTGGTTAAATAGCTACCTCAATTAAGCAGACACCTTCATTATTGGCCATTTTTGTGTAACCGGTTGGTATTTCCATAAGACGCGTGAATATACAAGTATTACACCTTTTCATAGGCCATTTGGCGCCAAGGGCCAGTTACTTCATAGATTGACCTTTCTTAGGTGGCCACCCCAAGCGATTTTGAACTGTATTATAACTAGCTGAAAGTGGCAGATGTTTTTGTTGATTGAATACCTTTCTGCAACAAGACGCATTCGCAGATTGCGTAGAAAAGTGACATCCCAAGTCGCTATCTCACAGGGGAGTAATTTCTGTTTCAGATGACAACAGATGATTTTAATAGATATTTCTTCATCAAACGATTAACCCCTTTTGCAGCATTCCTATGGTTTGTTAACACGTGCTTCCCTTCTGTGAAAATCTGCTAACAGAGCATGCTGCGTGTGCGAATTCAATCTGAAGGTCCTTCGTCATACGCCCTGCTATAAATTTTCTACTGGATGCGAATTGAATCTTCAAGTATATTTAGCCCATTCCAGTCGGTGAGGATAGATACAGAGTTTCTCAACTAAGTGAATGAGTGATAAGACAGAGTGTTTTGATATTAGTCTAGAGAATAAAAATTATTTTAAATAGCTTTATTAAATGAAATTTTGTCATTTATTGCAATTAAAAATGTTTAAGAGAACGTTCTTCATTTTAATTAGTACGATTATATTTGATTTACACACCCAGTAACGTTAAAACCTTTATTGAACGCCACAGGCAGTTTTTTGCCGGAACCAGTGGTGACCGCTTAAGAGAGGTTTTAGAGTACTTACAATAAATCATAGTTTGAAATTTTTTTTCTGAATACGGTGTAATTCTAAAGAAAAAAATCTGCCTGCAATAAGTATTTCAAATAGCTGTTTCACTAGTGACACTCCCAATCTTAGTTTTGAAGAGAATCCTTGTATAACCTGGAAGCGATAAGTAAAACATGAAACGTTCATTTTGTTAAATATTAATTATTTTGTGAACAATTATGGCTGCAGGATATTATTCAGACCACAAGAGAAGCAATTCAGTCGTGATGAATTTCATTTTAATATAATTAACGAATTCAATAAAGCTAATACACACACTACATATTGATTCCTCTGAAAATAGGGTAATCGATACTAATTCAGTTTCACTATAGAATATTTGCTCAGCTTGAATTCAGTTAATGTTCAATGAAAATAATGTTTTCAACAAAGAGTACTATGTTATTACATGAGCCACACAAAGATATGTAATTACCAATAATATTGAGTTTTTTCCATTACCTGTTTGTTTATTGTGCATCCCGAGTTGACAGATGGGTAATTAATAAGATAAATACCGGTGAAGCATTAAATTTATACAATTTATACAGAGCGTGAGAGATACTATACAGGTAGAGATATTATACGAGTATGTTATTGCAGTATTTGTAAAGATTGTTTTGTTAAAACGTTTGATATTTTTAAAGTGTTATACAAGAGTATCCTATTTGCTGTTCTTGAGCAGTGAGCGTGCTATTTTGGAAAAATATTTTATGAGGTTTTGTTCAGCAACATTTCTGATCCTGCAGACTATGATAATGTCCGCATACACTTTCATAATGTAATTCACTTTTCTGCAATGTAATCACAAATTTAGTATAGTGCTAAACGGAAAATTGTAATATTGAATTTTTTTGTTTGATGAATGAGATGGTTCTATCAAAGCTAAAATATCTAGTTCTTAAAAAGTCATGATTACTTTATGCTCTAATTTCTGTCAAGAAAGCATTGTAGATTTATCATACAAAATCAACGAACGCTATCTCTTTAAAATCGTTTACACCGTACAACAAATTAAGCCCTTTGATTCTATTAAACAAAACCCATAATCATTTCATGATTTCACGTAATATATCGTCAGCGAGGTTGGGTCATTGGAGTCTCTGATTCAAATTAATAATGGGAAAATAATGGTCGCAATATATGTGCTGTCAAACATTACATGGTTTCTTGGAATTGCCTATATGTCAATCATGATATCAGAGATTGCTCTCAAATATTCTTAGTTTTGCTATCATTTGGAGAATATAACATTACCAGTGAAAATCATTAACTAAATTGTAAATTTGTATAAGTTATAATTAAGTAATATATTTGTAAAAATCCATTGCATTAAAATATTGTTTAAGCAACAATGAGCGTAAATAATGTAACGTCACATCCTCCACGAACGAAAATGATAAACCTCATCCTCGATTCTACTAATCAAAATATTCGACACGACTTAGCCTGCGCGACCCTCGGCAACGGACCGGCCTTGCACGGCCAAACCCCCCTTCCCCCACCGGCCAACGTCTCGTCCCCGTCGTCGACCGCCGCCGCCACGGCCCGGCCGCCACTCCCGCCGCTCCGACCGCCACCCGGCCGCCGCGTCAGAGCGGGCGTATGGTTCACAACCCTCACGCAGAGAACTGGCCGCGTGCGACCCTTTTGCAACTCGGCCCCAGCCCTAGGGTGCAGACCAAGGGCCATGCCGAAAGGCGCCAAGGAATAATTTCGAAAGGCAACCGCTTTGTTTTTTTTAGATGGATCCGCCCCACCCAGAGCCAGCGGTAAAAAAAAATGCATCATCTAATAAAAGCCCGCCCAAACGCCTTTCGCACGTAGGGGCAAGGGCAAGTAATTGGGTGCAGTACTCTTTACATTTGCGCAACGCATGATGTCTTGAAATACTACACGGTTTGTGGATTTGTCATGGACGCCCGTGCGAAAGATCGACCGATCGACCCCTGATAAAATTGGAGGGGTCAGCGATTCGCTACGCGCACATGCGCGTCGGCCAAGGGTTCTTCGGCCAAAGAATAATTTCAATAATAGAGGCCTCGCTGCACTGCATTCCACCGACCGCGGCGTATAACCCCCCCACATGTGGCCATGCAGCAAACTTTCGCACCAAAAATGCAACAGTAATTTTTTTTATGTGCCACATAGGCTAGCGTACCATTGGTTCGAACTTCGATCATACCCAGCCACCGCTCCCAATAGCTGATTCTAAGCTAAGTTCTACCTTGTGCCTTGAACGTGATTTCAAAGTCTTACATAAGACTTTGCGTGCTCTAGATGAACTTCTACAATAAATTCTGGGTTTCGAAGATGCACTCACAATGGCTTGCATCTCGAGCCACAACGTGGGACCACTGATGTCTCAAAGTCGCATTTATGTTATTTAATTTCGGCACTGAACTTGTGCGCGGAACATCCTCCCTTGAGTCCGCGGTAACATGTGCTCGGAGACGACACTTTGACCGCGTTCTCGCCTGAGTTGGAGAGCGAATACAGATCATCGCCACGTTAGCGTGACGTCGCTGACGTCACTGTGTGCCCCATGGCCGCGCGCTGTCATCCGACACCCCGCCTGGCTGAAGGAGAAAGAGCCGGGCCCGCATCTCAACGCCGCCTGCAGCGCTGCATTCTTCGCCGGCACATATCCGACGAGAAACGAATTCATCACGTCAACACAGTAAGACATTTTGTGAATCACCCATAACTGGGTCACAGTCAGCTCCTTTTCCCCAACGAGGTGAGGAAAGACTATATCAAAGGAATCCTAGAGCGAAAATGCCACCAATACGGCATGTTATTGCAGCGGCAAACTAATTGTTTTTTTTTTCGCTTTTTGCTAGAGATAATTTAAATTAAGATAGAAAACCGCAAGAACTTTATCAAAAATGTGTGATAATTTTTGTAAAAATTCATTCATTCGCATGCTCATCATCATCATCATCATCATCATCATCATTTTTAATTAAATGTACTGTGAAACTTATTTATGCGTTTATTGATCACGCAACCCCACAGACCGGTTGGTTACACTAAAAATAATTAAAAATAGGAAAAAATGTCGTTACATAGCATTGCACAGAAGAACGAAAACAGTGAATTACGAACCATGTAGTTAGAAATATGGGACATTATCCATTTAAATATAAGTGGGGAAATAATTCCATAGATTGGATCATTGCTTTGATGCCCAGGCATTCAATCTACGTGCCGCGAAGATCCCTTTGCACAAATGGCATGCTGTACCCCTCCCCGCAAAGGTGCCTACCCCAAATACTTGCACTTTAGCCGCTCTCGCGAGCAGATCCCCGGCTCTTTAAATACATATGTCCCGCAAAAGCAGGTGTTGTGCAGGCCTGAAGTAGATCAATAAAGTAAAAGCGGTGGATTTTGGCTTAAGTTCTTCTTACCGCCCTTCATAGATATTTGTAAGCATATATCTAGCGAATGTTTCCTCCTAAACACATGTGTATTACTTTATTTTCCCCGAAGTGCAAAACAGTAGAACGGTCGCAATAAGATATATTATCTGTGAGTGAACGTGTATTGTGTCATATCACTGCGATATCCATACATGAATAATTAATTTCTGGCACAGAAAACGTTTGTTCAATACAAGCTTTCAGAGTATTGATATCACAATTTGCTGTTTTGCATTTCTCAGGAATTGGATTATTATTAATTCTAATTATTTTCATACGACGTCTTAGTTATCATCGATCTTATCCAATCCACTGTTGAATGCTGACATCTTCCCTGACGGGACATGTCAGTTATGAAAGGGGAAGGTACCAGACGTACTCCCAATCCCATTTGAGGGAGATTGATGGGAAGAATATAGGAAGATAGTATAGAGCGATTTTCCTAAGGATGAGCCAAAGTGACAGCTAGTGCTGGCAACAAAACTGAAGGTTCTGTGGTCGTCGTGCCCTTGAGCCCATTAGACTCCCTTCCCGCATTCGTTCGTTTGCAGTTGGCACTTGTAAATGAGTTCGACTCTTCCTATTGTGATGTCCTCGTCCGACAAAAATATAGTGCGCCACGAGAAATAAATGAAATTAGGAAGTGCAGTGTTATGTGCTCTTCTGTAAAAAATATTTTTTCTTTATATATTACATTGAATTTATTTTTTGTGTGATAAATATTATGTTTATTTTAAAACCCAGACTTGAATGCGAGATGCGTACCGATGCACGTGGTTCCGGTCTTCGTGCTGTTGTGTGGCGACCTGTGATTGAGAGCTTTCTATTGACATTCGCAACAGTTTTCTTTTACTGATTGTGAGAGCATGTTAAGAAATTTTCAACATACGTAATTAAATTTAAATATTTCCCGGACTCGCACACGTGCATGTACCTCAACGAAACTCATAGACTTCTGCATAGAGATGTTTTCACAGGAGCTATCAGCACTTTACGAAGGGAAGTGGCTGAACAGCTGTCGCGGCGGAGGGATACTTCTCTGAAATACATGTGATGTTCACTTGTTTTCGCGAACTGTCACTTTGGCTCATCCTTAGGAAAATCGTTCTATATCGCATGCGGTTCGTGGCCCTTTGTAGAAGTGTCTAGCATTGCTTTGAATAAGATAATTCCTGAAATTAACTGTTTTGAACTGTGTCTCGGTTTATTAATGTCACAAATTTTTGCAGGTAATTTCATATTTCTATCCTTAAAGAAAAGGTTTTAAAATTTATTCATTGTTGAACTCTTTAATATTATGTATCCATGATACTGTGCTTAGTGTGATGATCTTACGTAATTCTTGAGAAAGTTTTAGTACTGGTTGTATTAATTAAGTTCAATTGTACTCTTACTTCTCCCGAAAAAAACGAAAATATTGTCATTTTTTCTAATTCGTTGAATTGTTTCTAATTATCTATAATCCTTTGTTTTATTGTCAACCTGTTGGAATATAGATTGTAAATCTTTTTATTCCAATCTCTTTGTTAATGTGTCTATTTATAAAAGGAGTAAGACATAATTACGTAATAATAAGTTTATATTAATTCTGAGTCAGTGGTTTTGTGTCCATTAAACATTTTTGCCCAGTCTGTCGGTGATTTATAAAGAGAATGCTAATATGTTGCTTTGTTTACAGCTAAATTGTCGATATAGGTTTTCTACCTCCACTCATATGTCATATGAATTTTTTACTGGCTTTTGCGTTAGTAAATAAATAAGCAGATAATACATAAATGAATAAATAAATTGTGCGCACGCGTGTGTGGTGAGTCTGGTTTCCCCATCCCATGTGCTTTTGTGTTGCCTCTGCCCACAGGTGAGCAATGCGGTTGGAATTGACAGAATGCGCAGTGTGAAAGCAAATGCGTCCGTGTACGTGCCACCGAAGCGTAGGAACTCATTACACCCGCAAGTTTACTTCGCAGTTCAACATCTAATTATCCTTCAAGCAACAGTTCCTTGCTATAGCAAACTACCTCGCAGAAAAGTTATAATGCTGTTGAGTCCCGGCAAGGAAATTCTCATTTTAACGCGTTTCACATGGTTTATTTTCCTATCAAACTGCTCAAGGGGCTCTCTCAACCTCTCGTCGAATAAAGAGAGAAACGGATATTGGTGTAAAAATATTTCCTTGTCTGATAAACAAAACTCTTAAAGAAAATGAAAAGTAACATATAATTTTATTGTAAAGATCACTCCACGAATCTTAACACCGCAATAGGAGCGCAATCTGTTATAAAAATATATTTTCAGTCACTTTCGCAGATGGCAGAAAGACAACAATATTCCTCATCTTTTACAACCCTATTATTTGTTTTGTTATTTTTCAACGATATCGCCTTTTGCCGAAAAAAATAAAATGAAAACACTTTGACGTAACGTAAAATTTAATGTGTTTTGTATCTCTCATCTTCAACAGCATTGTCCTCCACTTTGACGTGTGGCGGATTTTGAGCGGAGTGGAGGTGTAGAATGGAAAAGAGAAATGCGAATCAAATTACGCAGAATTATGCCCACAGGAACTGCGGCATTGAGGAGATTCACTGAGTCTGAAGGCTGTTGCCAAACATCGGGACATGGAATACCAACGCCGGGAGCAGCAAACATCAACGAGGTTAGAGAGAAACGGAAACACGCGTTGGAACACAATTTGCAAACACCCATTCAGATTTCGATCTGCGCCCTGACGACCTTATACGCATTGACATCACGAGCATTCCGCAAATGGTCTCACGAACTGACACCTAATTTTCAACGTTGCTCTTAGCAAGAATGTAGAGCGCGTGGAGTTTTGCTTTTAGTTAGCAGAGTGTACAGTAGATGCATTTTCTAAACGTTCTGCAAAAACAGTTTTCTTCTATACATACAATGAATATATTTCTGAAAATTATACAACAAAGTGTAAAAGTAACACCACTCTCTGCTGTTCTCTACTGGTACTATTATAGTACCTTCAAGTTAATAAACAGGATTCTTTATGACACAATATATTTTCCTTATCCACATTTCTTTCCTTTTTATCATATTGTTTTCTCTGTTCCTATTTGCCAGAGTGGTTGGTCGCGATGTTGCTTGCGGGAAACAAAGAAAATAAATCAAAAATACAATACGAGAATTTTGAGAACGATTTAACATTCCCATCTCTGCCGCGCCAGTTCACGAACTCTGAAGGTGGGGCGGCCACAACGGCGGGAAGGGCAACGAGAATCCACGGCGTGACGGGCAACACAACAACGTACATGGCCGGAATGCGAGAAACGGCAGAAACTGATTGCGATTTAATGGCAAAACAGGCCGTCGCTCCAGAATGTCGCTGACGGAACCTGGGTTAGCGTTCGAAAGCTCGTGCTTGTCAAGCGCAAAAGACGGGGACAGAATTCAGTGAGATTTACTCCCCACAAAATCAGGACTATGCAAATACAACTCGTGAAATATTCAGTCGCGATTTGCGTAACCTCGTGACTTGAATTATAGGAAAAAGGAATAAAAAACGAACAAGAGAGAAAAAATTTCCGGGAAATACACAGAGTGAAATGATTGACTGAAAAATAAATTAGTATAATGGGTACATAATAATGGGAAACGGGATAACGCAAAGAAAGAACATACACAAATTGGCAAGACATACAATTCGTGCAAAGAAATTGCAGAAAATATAGGTTTTACTTTATTCTTTGCCAATAAATCAAATAGAATTAAATAATTTTGGTGGTGTGAATGATTTTGTAAAAGGAAAAGTACACTCTCTTAGATATTAGACCGGCAAATATAGTCCAAGGCAACAGCTGATGTCACTGCGGTGTCTCTGATCCGGAGGTTCTAGGGTTCAAATCCCGACGGTGACAGGATTTTTCACATTAGCTGGTCAGCTAGATCGAATTCAACCGCTGTCTTGATGGGAATTCTAGCTGCCGACTGCTCTGATTGGTAGTTTTCCGTGGTTTCTCCCATCAACACCAGGCAAATGCCGAGCAGTACCTTAAACGGGCCCCGGACCGCGCACGATTTTCCTTCCTCTTCCTTGTCAAATCCTCACCCCTTACTTGCACTGACACTCACATTCATTACAGCATCACACTTATCAGGAGACCAGACGAGAGCTGAAAGCTTTTTCCGGCTGGGGTGGTGCCCGCCTCGTTGGGGTAAATTCTCCAGCCGACATAGGTCGGCATCGGATCTCGCTAGTCGGCGGGGGAAGGTCACCGTCATCTCCCACGATAAAACATGCACTACACTTACGGGACTAAATACATTAGCAGTTGGTGAGCCCGGAATCACTAACCAACTAATCAATCAATTCAATAATAGTTAAGCGTTCGTTTTATTGTACCGAGGTTTGCCCGTCATGGAATTGCAAAATGATACGTTAAAGAGACAAATACCTTAAAAATGCTACCTAAAAATGTATTATGCATCCTCAAATATAATACATAAACAATATTACCTACATACACTCTTGATAATTCTAGATACACGATTATTTTTAGCACATAGTCAATACATATTTAATATTCCCACACCAAGCAGACCATATTCGAGTTGATCCTCTCCTTTTGCTAACACTCATTGCTAATTGTCTGAAGAAATGCTTCAATACATACACAATTCTTAAGTGAATTCTTCTCTTGTTAGTATGAGCAAATTAAGTTAGTATGAGCAAATTCTTGTTAGTATGAGCAGTATAGTACATTTCATTATTACGTTAGGTATATTATACGATTTATACGATAATACTTTAAACATGTTTTATCGTTAAATAATAACTATTAAATAAATACTGCGCGAAACAGATGAACCTCCAAGAGCGAGCGCGGTGCAAGATTTACATTTCATTTTTAGTTGATCTCCTCGATTTGGTAATTGGGATGTTGGTCATTTCGTGTAGCAGAAAATTAAATCAGATAATTCTCTATTTTAATTAACATATTTGAATAAAAAGGTAGGAAGGAAATATATTGTTTTAATTCATGTTTTAGAAAAGTCTGTAAATTATTTGTGGATTTATGAAACTTGAACAGTAAATTAATGATAGGTAAGAATAATGCTGTTTTAAACGCTTAATATAACAGGAATATAAATTATTATTCTGAACAAACACTTTATAAAAATGTGAAAATATTTAAATTCTTGATAAATTTTTAAACTGTTTGAAGTTACAAAAATTATCAGAAGTTCAAGAAAGAATAATGGAAAATTGAAAACGGGATATCAATAAAAAAAAGTTTGTTATTTGTATACATGCGCCGCATACTCCACGAACAAAGGCTAACAAATACTATGAAATACATTGGGTAGTAGTAAGAAAAGACCACACCGACATATCAATCGTCCACATAATATTGGATAATACAGTAAACTCGCTATAATAGAACGTAATTGGAAGCGATATTGCCTGCGATACGGAAAATCGCGGAGAGAGTACAATTCACTGTTTACCCATGTTTATACATATAATAATAATAATAATAATAATAATAATAATAATAATAATAATAATAATAATAATAATAATAATAATAAACTGTGCATGCAATTCAAGTGTTGGAATTACCATTTTCATGCGTAGAGAAAATGCAAAAAGCATAATATTGGACTGCTGCAGAATAGTGAGAGAATTCCTGGGATATACTGCTGATTGGGACACGATTGATTTAAATGTTTAGAGAGCAACATTCGTTCGTGACTTGTCTCTGAGTGACCGACCGAGCTTAGTCCAGCAATGGCTAAATGAACGTTCCTGCACATATAGCCGGGAGTGAAAAATTCAGAATAATAATAATTATAATAATAATAATAATAATAATAATAATAATAATAATAATAATAATAATAATTATAATAATAATAATAATAATAATAATAATAATAATAATAATAATAATAATAATAATAATAAGAAGAAGAAGAAGAAGAAGAAGAAGAAGAAGAAGAAGAATATTAAGTATCAATTCACAAAACGTTGCGTAACTATACTCAATATTTTTTTTCAAGTATCATGCAATTCCATTTTAAAAATAAATTGATTGTCTCCAGCTAATTAGGGTTCACTCCAATTCTGACTTAAGGCAATTATTTTAAGTTGTTATATTTACTAACTTTATTTTAATATTAATCCGTCATAGTTTTCAAGTCTATTGTGCTTTTAGTCGTCCCGTATCCAGATCCACAGCATGGATCCCATCTCTACAGCGGCACATTTTTCCTCATAAAGCATCAATTATTTTGTCTGTGGCTTTCACTTCTTCATCCAGGAAACTCCACGACCTCCCTTCTTAGGCGGCATTCTAATTTGATTGCTTTCACGTCCGCACTACACACCCCGCCGTAGAAAGAACACATCTGAAACTGCACAGCTTTCTCCAAACGGCTCGAGCAACCTGCAGTCCGCAGGGTCTGTGGGTTGCCGCTCCGGCAGGTGGGGAGGTTATGAAATCAGACTCATTACCTTCCCGGGAGAAGTGTGCAATCTCCACGAGTCCATAGTAATATTTTTGCTCGTACGGCGTGGCCCTCGGTTAGGGGACGGGGTGGCCATCTTAGAAAGCGGGTGGGACGACGTCCCTTTATCGCCCCATCTCCATTTTTGAGGGCGACAATACGCCTGCGTCGTTGGGTCTCGGCGTCGCCTCTGTAGCCCCATTTCCGTCGCGCCCCCCGAGCGCAGCCGCTCTCCCTTCTGACGCCTTCCTTAATATTCCGGGGCTGCATTCGCGCTCACGACAACGCGTGCTCCGAGTGGAGAGAGGCCTCGGAGGAGGAGGCGCTTCAAACGGGGCAGAGGCCAGCCAGGGAGGAGGGTGGGGTGGTGGAGGGGCGGGGGCACGATGAGAGGCGGCGGTGAAGCTGGAGCTGGACGCGAAAATCCGGTATGGGGGAAAAGGGTGGGGGATAGCAGTGGGGCGTAGAGGGGAGCAGCGGGCGGAGGAACTGGAGGGAGACCGGGGCGGTGGCGAGGGCGAGGGCGTGGCAGGTGCGGGGCCAGGTGCGGGGGCGGAAGCGGGGAATGGTGACGGGCGCAAGGACCGGAGAGGCGGGGCAGGCGCGCGCGAAGAATCCGCCCTTTAGACGGCCGGAGGCGGAAGCGCGTGCGAAGAGCGGAGGGCGCTACGCGAAGGTGACGCAAGGGCTTTTGGGGATGAAATAAAGATGGAACTTCTTGGCTGGTGATTTGAGGATGGTATGATGGAAGGAATTCGCCATGGAATTGAGAGAACAACGTAGTATTATGAATGGTGGTGAAGTGCCATTATTTTTTTCATTCTATTTGTATTTCATATATAGAATATAAAATAAAAACAATTAAATGCAGTAAATGTCTTTCTATGTTAGTCTGGTATTCATTTGATTTATTTTTGTCCAAAAACGGTAAAAAATGTATTTAACGTACGAAAAAGAAATATAAATCTAAGCACGATTTCTTGAACTCCAAAGTCCCTTCCTAATCCTTTTATTATATACTGTTGAATAATGAATAAAAATACTAACAAAGCGAGGTTAGCACTATCTGAAAAATAGAAATTGTTGCTGCCCAGTGAGAAAAACCCTTATTGCACTGGTAAACGAAATATTAATTTGATATTATAGTATTGCTAACAAAATAGCAACCTACACCCCTGGCTCTAGCAGATAAAGATCACATTTTATCTGAAATGAATTCTTCCTTTCATAAGTTTTACTGTCATGAGTGAATATTAAAAAATATTCTGTCATGACTTAGTTATTGCGGTAGTGTCAAGTAACACACTGACACCAACAGGCCGTAAATTCGTGAATTCGAGGCCCCAATTGTGGATTATCAACACTAGCTGAATAGCAAGGTCCACAACCTTCAACAGTGAAATATGTACCAATCACGATCCTTTGTTCCTCATATTATATCCAGAGAATGTTTAGAACCGGGATGTGAGGTGATCACCCATTCTTCAATGGCACCCTCAATAATCTAAGATATCACCAACGAGTTGTGAAATAACATAGGTTTCTAGTGGTGGGTTCTTGGAAACGAAGATTTCAAAAAGTTTGTATGTACTCCAAATTAATTAATTCAATGAAAATAAATTATCAATTAATTATTCATTATGACAGTGTTTTGGTGGTTTAATTTTTTCTCCGTTTTATTTACCTTTGGATGAGTGTACCTGAGGACGCACCTATCTTTAGATTCTCTTGTCGATTAATTCTCCATTGCATCTAATTTTTCATTTAAATAGTTGATTAGTTATAACAATTTGTATATCAACAAGAACAGACTTTGTAAAACCTACTCACGCACTCCTGAGAGAAAATTACCAACATTATTGCTTACATATTTGCAAAGATCACTCAATTTCACTTTACTTAAAATGGCTTCACAAGCCGAAACAGAGATCGTTGCGTATAGCTAACGGAAACTAATTTAAACTCAATTAAACATACACCGATTACGAGACGTATATGTTTACAACACTAACACACGATAAGGTATTTATAACTACAAGCATATAATATTACACGAATTAAAATTCGTGATTAAATGCCCTGTCAGCTTCCATGCGTAGCGCGAATCAAGGCGCATGCACTTTTGAACAGCCTCTTTCTAAGAGAGCTTTTTTTGTTATTTAAGGTCGCATCAACAGCTAGGTCATTAGCGACCACTATTGGCATTAACGTTATGGTAACTATGAGGGTGAAACGAAATGATGATGATAAGGGGTGAAAGGACGAACACTAATACAACCATGCCCGAGGCGGGACTCAAACCCGCGACCCTTCGGTCCGAGATCTCTACGACACTACTGCCTTAGCGATCTCGGCCACCGGGCCGACAAAGAGAGTTTTTTTTTTATTTTATCCCAAACTGTCGGCTATCATTTAATTTCACGGCAAGTGGTTTCACTTCGCAGAGATTATTCAAGTAGTGTATTTTTCACCCGCGAAGGTGCAACACTGTTTAGACATTCACCCTGAGACAGAACCTTCTCTTCTCTATCTCTCCACCGCGCCCCCTTTGCAGCCACAAAACAGAGAATAAAGGAGACCCGTGCTGTGCCCAGCGGAGAGTACGTCTTACAACACTGCACTATTGTCAGCCGAGGCAGTCGAAACCATCTTTCAAATATTTCAATCCAAGTATGTGCAGACTTCCCCGTTTCTCTTTGCGCTTGAATCCAGTGGAGGTGCGCGACTGCTTTTTAGTTTTAGTGCAGAGCTTCTTGAAAGAATGCGCATACACTTTTTGAGTGACAAAATCCGCCATTTTTTCAAAAGATCTACGAATATCAAGTTTGGGCCCAGTGGTGATCCTTTTTCGGCACGCATGCCCTCCTCCCTGCGTGTATGTGTGGGCAGAAAATTCGAATTGCTTCAAATGCATCAGCTCTGAGCAATTTTATGTCAGTAGTATTTGCTTTTTGTAAATGTTTGTAAATGTAATAAATAATACCTGTGTGACTGTGTATCTGTGTTGTTTCATTACTACAGTTCCAAAATAAAACGAGTCAATCTTGTATACAATTTGCAACCTTCTTGACGGAATACTGAACTTGCTAAATCCTATCATGCCATCCTATGTTTTCTTTTTTTTATTTCACTCTTCCACAATCGCTATTTCAATGTAAGGTTAGCATAATGATCAGGTAGTATACTTGTCTTTCGCTAACAAGAACTCATGTGAATTTTTATTAAGTGGCCCTGGTAAAAACTTTTGATTTACTATTTCTGAAACATTCAGCCTTAATTTGTTGTTCACACTAGTGAAGGTGAAACTTTAGACATTTTCATACTAAGTAATGCAGATCCTAATAAATAAATAATAATTTACGTGAAATGTCTGTGATGACTTTAAGAGAGATAGCAACACATTAGTTTGAACTCTCACTATTTATTGATAAAATAACGTTTGAAAACTTGTTTCCTTGGATTTATGTATGGTGTGCTCGATTGATTTGATTTATGTCACCTCGGCTTATCGTGTCATACATTTTACCCCATAAAGGAAATCAGATAAATAAAGCACCAATATTTAAAATAGGAATAGCAAATTGAGAACATTTTTATTGGAAGACTAATTGAAATACAGCTAATATGCGGCTAGAATAAGAACTAATCACTTTATATCAATTACAGTGACATTCGGCACTGAAAAATTTTATTATCAAGAACACACGATACTATGACACCAGATGTATACAATTAATAAACAATCGCCTGCAGAAGTATTGGCATAGCTTCCCAGAAGCACACGAGTTAGGTGTACAAGAGTTCTTAAGAGCAGTTATGGGTAGTTATGGGCAGTGAAGTGCAGTGTTGTTGAGGAAAAAGAAAAATCAACAAAAGTGCGGGTAAAGTGCGATGCACATGCTTGCCTTTAGTATATAAATTACAGGTTACAGAAAAATGCAGTGAAGCGATAGGAAGTGAAGAGAAGAGACAGTATGGAGTAGATATGGGCACTTTCAATCTACAGTTTAATCATTGTTTGTACACGTCTCTTTGTGTCTATTTTATTTTTGTTTGTATTATTTATATTTTGTAATATTCCTATTTTATTGTATTTTTAATTTTTTCTACACTTGTCTATCTGTGTTTTCATTATATTTTTGTTTATTTGTATTTACTATCTTCTTTAATATTTGTATGTAGTGTTTCTCTTGATTTTTATTTTTGTACTTTGTAGATACTCCCATCGAGCGTACGTCCATTGGCAGGATTAATAATAATAACAAAATAATAATAATAATAATAATAATAATAATAAAACAATAATAATAATAACAAGAATAATATCATTATATTTACCAGCACAGAAGAAAAAGGACAGCCGTAACAGGTAAAGGCAAACAACAGACGACCCCATAGCACAGAAACACCGCCAGAAGTGAGCGAGAGAAATAGGACGCGTTGTACATAAACACAAGTGGGTAGAGGGCGAGACAGAGGGCACGCGGGAAATAAAACTGCAATCTGGGGCACGAAAGGTCGTGAAAGATCATGTACGTGATGTCAGAGGAGCAGACCCGAATTTTGATGCGAAAGTGGAGAGAGACGAGTGTCCTTCCATGAAGAGGGAAGAATATTCGACTTTATGAAACGCGCGAGGGGATTCTGGGTAGCTCCAAACGAGAGGTCACGAGGACACATAAACTGAATGAGAGAGTACGTACTTCTGGTCTTCACAAGATTGCGAATAACCTGCGAGAAAAATGGGACAGAATCCCAAGGACGGAGTTTCACTGCTCCAAGCAACAAGCAGAAAAGACAGGAAACGAAGAATCATGAACTTCCTAGTTATCAGATAATTTCTTGCATCTTCGTCGACGCAACGCATCGCCAATCCCTTGTTTGGACATTGAGGGCTTAGGAGCAATCCTCACTTAAGCTTCTCGTCACAGACAAAGTTTCGACAGTTGCAAGGAGGACCACCAGGTAGCATCTCCGCGTACGCGACTCTCACACTACACGCGCTTCTGATAATGTAGGTACATGTGCTTCATAATTAAATTAAAATTTTCGAATAAGTGCTTTGAAAATAGCATAAAATATTGCATAAAACATAATAAGACTCTTCGATAAAAATGTTTCTTTTCATCTTCTCTAACTGTATTATCAAAATTTATAAATACATAAGGCCCTTTTCACTTTCTCGCTACGGAGTAAAGAGTCCTTCCGTCCTTCCGACCGTCCGTCCTTCCGACCGTCCGTCCTTCCGACCGTCTGTCCTTCCGACCGTCCGTCCGTCCGTCCGTCCGTCCGTCCGTCCGTCCGTCCGTCCGTCCGTCCGTCCGTCCGTCCGTCCGTCCGTCCGTCCGTCCGTCCGTGAAAGACACTAGCGGCTAAACAGTTCTGCCGAATTTCTCCAAAATTGATATTCCCAATTCCATCTGGCTGATGTCGCGGCTTCTTGAATTTGAAACCGATATTTTAATTTTGGGGGTACTTTACATTTTTCAAATTTGCAAACAAAATGGCTCCATCGTTTTTTATTAAAGGGTATATCCGAATAAGGCGGTGAAAAGTGTCCCCAAACCAAATCGATAATCGCGATGCTCACATGAAAGAGAATGCAAAATGACGAAGATTCGCAAAAAATCAGCTATCTAGGGCAATCTGTTGCAAAGACACTTCGAGAAACGTGTTTTGCACGTTTTATTTTTCTCTCAGCATCTATTTCTCTAGCGAGTATCAGGGTGAAAAACATTGCAGAGACGGGGCAACATAGTTCAATTTGAAGGAACTCGTGAGCAAAAATATATAGTTTTCGAATGTTGCTAACCTCGATTTTTTTCTAGTTTTCTTCGTCACTCAACTGTTTATGGTTATTGGATAGGGAATATGTTCTGAGGCTCAAGAAAACGTGCACAGATTGTACTTTTCCCTTATACGTCGCATAAAATGTTTACTGTTTTTTGACGAAAATAAATCAAAGCGAATCGAATCATTGTTTGGTCGGGTTGTGCAATTCTACGTGTATTTTTATGTATAAGAAAACGCTTCGATAATACGAAGTTTCATCGTGGAATATTCAGCGCATTACAAACTCATTCCAGTAACGTGTGCAGAGATCACACACGGACTGCAATATTACACGATACGTAAAATTGAGTAATCATTGTTTTTTCTACTCCCATTCTATAATGCTGTCATTTGATGGCTGCAAACAGTTGCATAATGATGCTCATTACGATACAGATTTCATTGTGATACAGGTTCTTGACCAATCACAGAGATGTTTACAAACCAAGTATTGACACTTGATTAATCATTGAGAATCGTTCTAGTAAATGTTTCGTTCTCTTGTGTAAATTGAAATTGAATTTAATATTATATTATGCCTCTCAGTTTTAGTTTCTCTTGTCATTAGAATTTTTTCGTGGAATAATAGTTAAAATTAAGTTTTGATGCTAATTGACAAGTGCAGTACTCCCTCGCAGGCGGACTGGTAACCACAGCCACTAGCGACAGCATGCGAAGGTAGGGTAGGGATCTGTCCACTAGGTGGCCTTGGCTGAATCCTGCATGTCAACTGACACGAAAACATTCAATTTAAATGTTCAACTCATACAAGCCGTAGAAAAATACCGCATGAAACTCGATGTAAAGGTTATTAATACACTCTCGGTATTAGCATATACTCGCTCATTCCTCGCTCACATTGTAATATCACACTCTTGTATTAATGCCCATCATTACATCGTAGTTTCATAATGTACGATTATAGCAATTTCATAATTATCATTATCATAACTTCTAGAGAAATTTTTGGCAATACTTTGTTCTTAATTCAAGGATTAGCAAGAGTGTATTTGACGATCAGCGATCGCGTAATACAAGTTTATTTCAAGATTTTATTTCTGCGAGTTAGGCCCAAATTGGCGCCAGTTTTCTTCGAAACGTTGCGTCCCACAAACATTACATATTATATAAACATTATATATATGGGGCAGAATGGACTCCCTAGTTTCAAACACTCACTGTAGAGCGCGCAGGTGGGTTAGCGGAGTGGGGATAGTGGCGTTAGGTCGGGAAAACGATACCATTTTCATTTCAGTAGTCGCCATGCAGTGGTATGGTGAGTTTAGAGGCTTTGTCGTTGAAACGTTCTTTAAAAACAATGATAGTGTGGTGGCGACACAGAGGGCTTTTCGTAGGCGGTTTGGTTTGGCTCGTCATGATAAGGTTCCTGATGCTAAAACCATTAGGAAATGGATTAATAGTGTACGGGCGACAGGATCTGCACTTCCTAAAAAACCAGCTGGGCGACCTAAAAGTGTGAGGACACCTGAAAACATCGTGGCAGTGAGAGCGTCCATTGAACAGTCTCCATCGCGCTCTGCGCGGAAACATGCTGCTGCCCTTGGAATATCGTCCAGAACGGTAAGGCGAATTTTACACACTGACCTTCATTTACACCACTACAGATGAAGATTTACCCCCTACAGTGAAGATTATATTCAGTAGAATCGAGCCCGACCGGTGAGAGAACTCTATTGTGAAATTGCGGAAACGTGTACCGTAAGCTGATGAAAACTGCCGAACCACCAATTAAACCGCACGCCGCCCGGAAAGCCGTCTGCGAAGAATTTCTACCCAGAAGAAGAAAATCAAAGTTACAAATTATCACGGACTATCCGAACGTGAGTAAAACTCGACTCGGTGCACATCCGAGAAGGTGGTACAAGAATTGGGACATCGCGAGGAGGAGAGCTGCCTGAGGGGAACGCCGTGGACTTTGAGAGGTCACCGCCGACGCCGACGCATCAGTACGAGTCGTGCGGAGCGCAGCCGTCCGTCCCGAAGCGGGCAGGCGCGGCCGACCCGTCCCGACGTCGACTCCGAATCTGCGAGCACGCTGCCAAAAGAGTAGTGGAATCCCGATGTACACGCCGCCGAGACACTGATGACGAGAGTGAGTACACGTGAAAGTTATAAAAACTGTCAAAGCTGAATGTCAAATTAAATTCAAAGGACAATTTATTTTGTTTTAGAATTCATTTTAAAATTGTTTTATAATTTAATTTGGGCAGGAAGGCATTTCTAGCCTCCCATAAGCTGTACTTAAATTTAGGTGGTTCAATTTACGAATGAAAGCGTAGCATAAAAATTAAACAGATTAATATTGCAGTAGTAGTGTGCAAAATAAGATTCGAGGAAATAACAGGTATATATTTCAATTCCGCGCCAGCTGGTAGCGTAAGTTTATGATGAGTGTTATTTCATGAATACTAAAATGTTTAAAATCATGATGAGATTAGTGGAGATTTGCCTTTAGAAAAGAAAAATTGCTTATGGTAATTCAAGTACTTTAGGAAAGAAAAATTGCTTGTTGCAATTTAAACACCGGTGCAAGGCAGAGGCTTGCACATTGTATTTTTGTAAAATTTGTATTGTTGAATCTTTCGACTAATGAATTGTTTTTCAAAGCAAATCGTAGCGCCTATCATTAAATGTGTGTGAGTTTCCTAAGTCACGTACCAAGTAGGGTTTCCTGGGAGAGTAAAACAATTTGTAAAAAGAATAAACAACTGGTAGGGCCCGGCGACGGAGCGGCGGAGAGGACGTCGCACGTTACTGGTGATACCCACGCTAGAAATCTTTCTCGTGGGGTATAAGCGCCCTGACCCTTCAAAGGTTGATGAATGCTGGCGCGTCGCGTAAAGAGACGTGTTCCGTCGCAATATGTGTGTGTGTGTGTGTGTGTGTGTGTGTATATATATATATATATATATATATATATATATATATATATATATATATATATATATATATATATATATACACATATATACGTAAGCATTAATGACTACCTTGACGGGAATTTCTTTCATTTCCAAATTCTCCAATCCTCTATGCGCCAGTGTAATTAAAAGTAATTAAGGAAACTATATTACGCATTGTTCCCCTTGGTTGGCTCGTGGACAGCGTGCTAGCTTTCTGTGGGGCGGCCAGGAGTTGGATTCGCGGCCGGGAGTTCGATTCCCTAGCGGGACAAAAACGAAGCTGCAGCTCTATAATACAAATCGTCTCTGTTTCTACAGTTGTCACGGAAGAGAAAGCTCAAGCAGGTCAAGTAAGGTATGTACGGTTATGGAAAAACACCATGCTCGCCACATGTCTCGACTAACTCTTGGCGTGAATAACAAAGGAAAGGGACAAGGCCTGAGCACTAGCTGGCTTATAAATTCGACCCTAAATGTTAAATACACAGGAGGCGCATCTAGAAAGTAAGATTCCCGTTTTTGCTTTGGACGAGCACGCATTTAGGCGGGGAAATTGCGCATGCGTAACAGATCTTTGACGTATCAAGCACGTGCTGACCGGACAGGTCTTGCCGAGCGCCAGTAGCGCGACAGCAGTGGCCCGAATTGGCGGCGCTTATCGTTCTCCCGCCGTCTGGGTAATTCAGTCCGTGATGTCCTGATCCAAGTTTCTTAATGCACAACAAATCGCGCCGATTGAAATTCATCGCCAGCTTTTTCAGGCATGCTTAGTGCAGGTGGTACATGCTCTTACTGGCATGCTTACTGTGCTCCATGACAATGCTCCTCCATGACAATGCTCGTCCACATTACGCGCGGCAAACAGCAACCGATCTGCAGCAATTCGGCTGGGAGCTGTTTGATCATCCCCATAAAGTCCTGATCCAGCACCCAGCAATTTTCATTTTTCCTGAACCTGAAGACATTCCTGACCTCCCGACAGCGTTTTCACAAAGACGAAGAGCTGAATACGGCAGTGTCACGCTGGTTTCATTCGCAGTCGTAATACTTATACGAGACCGGTATACAAAAGTTAATACCACGATATGACAAGTGACTCAGTTCGTTTGGTAACTACTTCGAAAAGTTCTGCATCTGGTGCCAATAAATTTTGCATGTAACTATTTTGCCTTTTATTTCACAAAAGAGGGAACTTTCTGGATGCGCTACGTACATACACAGATGTGCATTCTTTTGGGGCACCAGCACCTATAAATTGAGGCAACGAAAATTTTCCTATGAGTGGGCGCTTTAGGGGTAGTGTCCAGTCTATTTGACATTTTTTCTGATTCATAATAAATTTACAAGTAATTTTTGCATTTATGTAGCGATAATGCAAGGAATGAATGCCTTACACTAATAAAAGAAATATTACGTAGTACATGATTATTCTCTAATTAAGAGTTCTGTATCTCGCGCATTTATTTAACAGTGTGTTGAAAGTTAATACATTAGTACCTTTGACATTTGGCGTTTGTGGGTTGTTCGTTTAACTTCGACGTGCACGGCCCCACTTTGAATTTCTTTTTGAAAGAATTAACATTCATTTTCTCGCATCCTTTTCGACATGATTTTTATAAATTTTTACAATGTTATATTTATGAACTATATCGGAACACGCTAAATCAGACATGAAAACTATGTTCTAATTTCTAACTTCACTCGCAGAGCTGACACTGACGCATTCATCTGTTGGCGTTGCTTCATCTGGCTTGCGAAATTATTGTTTGGGGAACATTTCACAGAGCGATATACTGACTTAGGTCTCTCAGGGTCTCAATTGATGTCACTGCAGTGCCTTTGATCAGAAGGTCCTAGGTTTGTGTCCCGACAGTGACACGATTTTCGACACCAGCAAGGGAGCTAGGTTGAATATACCAGCTGACTGGAGGAGAATTTTATTTCACAATCATTTGTGAATTTGTGAAATTTTTATTTCACAGTCATTTGCTCTTAAGAGTAATTTTCCGTGTTTTTTAATAACACCAGCCGAATGCCGGAGCAGTTCCCTACGAA
This sequence comes from Teleogryllus occipitalis, assembly GCA_011170035.1. Classification (NCBI taxonomy): domain Eukaryota; kingdom Metazoa; phylum Arthropoda; class Insecta; order Orthoptera; family Gryllidae; genus Teleogryllus; species Teleogryllus occipitalis. The sequence goes on from BLKR01010271.1 coordinate 43,655, forward strand.
CGGCTACCTTACTTCCTTCCTCTTCCTTGTCCTATTCTCCTTTCTCATCCCAGGAGACCTGACGGGAAGTTCGAACTTGTCCCGTCTAGGGCGGTATGCCCCGGTGGTTAAAGATACCTGGTTGGGGAAAACACGGAAGACGATATGAAGGTCGGCGCCGAATTGCGCCGTCCAGCGGGGAAAGATCACCACCATCGCTACCACCTCCCGCAACAAGAACTTGCACTACACTCCCAGGACTAATGAATTTTGCAGTCCCCCCCCCCCCCGAAAACACTAATCATACGCAATACGTATTTCTCAGCAACGGCAGAGAAATACAATCTTCGGCAATGATCTACTGTTTTAGAATCTCTCAAAACAATCGTCCACTGGCGTAAACTAAAGATTGTGAATCAAGACAGCTTTAAAGCATGCGGTGGCCCCGGCGTTACGAAACACTGCGCAGCGCGCGTGGAACCCCCATGACCCAGTGACCTCGGCGAGGGGTTGTCGGAACGGCGACGCTCTCCCCCCTCGATCATCCTCGCTCCCCGGGGCAGACCACGCCCGCGCCCCCTCCCCCTTGCCGCCCCACCCCGTCCCACACCCCGCGCGCGAGGGTGCTCCGCATCCGACAAGGGCGCGACGTGGCAGCGGCCCGCGGCGCGGAGGCGCGGCGGCGCGACCTCCCCTTCCGAGCGCTTGTCCTACGCGCCCCGCCCCCACGCAGCGCTGCGCTGCTCGACATCCCTCGCGCCCCCGGCGGTCGCGGCCCTCAGGTCGGGGCAGGGTGAGACGGGACAGCCGTCCCAGCGAAGGCGGCCCCAACGGGATCCAAGGCAGACGTGCCCCCTTCAAAGAATACATTTTTTAATGTAAATATACTTAGAATGAAATATTGCATGCTATTTGAAGGCGTTAGCGCAAGCTAGTTGGAACCCTCATTTCATAAATCATTTCAAAACGACTCATTCCAAAACAATTTCAAGAATCTCATTTCAAAACGACTGGATTAGCGATGACTCTGTAACATTCGAAATGATACCTGATTCCATAATCAGAATAGGAAATAGTTGGATTGTTATGTAAGTGTATTCGTTCCAATTAAGTTAGCAAAAAGGGACAATCTTGATTTATCGCTTTTGCATTCAAGTAGTAATTTTTTTCCGCTCATTTTTTACAACTTAAAAGAGTTTGTTAATGATTAATTAGAGGAGGTAGAGATAAATATTTTTAATATTTGTAAAATGTAATTTATCAGACACTATTATCAGGGAACGTTGAAGTACATCTAATGTAGGAGGGCCAATGTCACTACTGCAAACGACACTAGGTTTGAAGACATCCAGAAGGGCAACAACCAAGAAGCCAACCATCCACCCTGCATGCAGGAGGCCTTTGCCCTTAATAGGATTAAACTAGGTTAATAATAATAATAATAATAATAATAATAATAATAATAATAATAATAATAATAATAATTATTATTATTATTATTATTATTATTATTATTATCAGGGAAGGTGAAACATCCAGAAACCTCTGTGAAAATCATGAAAAACGTTTGTTGAAATATTAGTTCACAATATTACAATATTTTATAATTTCTCTGTGACTCTGCTTTGGAGAGATTCCGTAATTACCGAATATTTTCATGCCTACGCAAAAGAAAATGCTCATTTAAATGTGATCTTTTATTACTGACTTCTCATGCTTGACGGTGCATACAATTTTAGTTTTTGCGGCAGAAGACATGGGCCATTATTTGAAGTGTCGGAGGAATTGAGACAGAGTGCCGCACATAGCAAGTAGAGCACATGAGAACGACTTGGAGGGTAAAAACAAATTCTGAGAGGGATCAGGGTTCACGTGTTCAAATTTAAAGGCGATTTGGCGAATAGTAGTTGGCATGTGGAGGCATCTGGCCTGTTGTCTCGAGTTTGAATTATTCGTAAACATTAGGAGCTATAACTCAGATACACATTCACGTAAGTCTGTGTAGATTCAATGTAAATTCAGCAAATAAATTCAAGTGAGAGCTTTACAAAACACATTATACATTTTAATGACATTTACTGACAACACTACACTAATGAATTCTAAACAAGTGTGTCTCGGAATGAAAGTTACAAACTTATAAATGTACGTACAGGGATTAAAAATTACTTTATCCCTACGAAAATGTAGTGGGACATTGCATATAACGGAGTTATGTGCAAGTATACAATTGACATTTGCTTTGTATACTCAATGTTCGTCAGGTACATGGAATCCCCTTGACTGAGTCAGAACGTGACCTGACGAATATCTGTGCATACGGGTTGCCTAACACTTAGGGCAAATGTCACGTCTATAAAGGCATTTAACTCGGTTATATGGAATTTCTCATTATATATTCGTTGGGAAAAAGTTATCCATTTTCAACCACTCTACATGCCTCAGATATTTGAAATATTCTGAGACACCTGTGTAGACTGTTATCAGTGCATGTTTTGAATCGCTACTTTCGAACAACTGTGTAGGATCCATCGTACGAATAACATAAAATGATGAAAAAATACTGTGTAAGTATAATTTACATTGTTTTTGCACCAAGCAAAGTTCATAATTAAGCCCTGTTATATTTTCTAGCTACATAACCAAAATTAACGACCGTGCTTCGATTGCACGGCGAAGCGCTACTCGGTCCCCTCGATGAGAAGCATGCCACTTCCCCCGCACCTAATTGAGTTTAGAGAAGATACTGACGTACAGAACTGACAGGGTATAAGCGACTCTGACAGTTCTGTCGCCACGTGCTGTGATACGCCATGTGACCTGCTCTGAATCAATCAGATTGTGAGGAAGTTTCCATTCTCACAGCCGGGGTTCAGCGTTGCCGTTTATCTGACTCACACGACGTCGCGGAGGCGATAAGATTCGGATTTGGCGAAAGTTACGCACATTATATCAAGATGTGTCATTGCCTGTTAGTAAGTGTTAATGTTTTGAGATTTAATTTACCTGTTATATAAGTGGTGCCATGTGCGCAGTAACATGTGGCAACAGTGTATTGAACTGTCAGAGTCGCTTATACGCTGCCGGTAGTGTAGTGTTCGTCGACTCGAATGCGTTCTTGCGCTCCTAGACCATCTTTTCATTTACTTTTAGTAACAAATCATGAGTCATGAGGCAATTTTCTCATCAGAGAACCGGAGCTTTTCCTCCGATTGAGGGTTTCCTCCGTACACCTGAACTTTCAATTATCCTCAAACTAAAAAGTTACAAAAGTTAGATCAGTTGATCTTGTAAGCCATATCCCGACTAATTATTCGAGCATCACCATGCACAGTGCTTAGAAATTCGATGGTGGCAGAATTATATTGAACGAACGAGCTCTAAACAAAGATTCTTTGTTACAAAGAAATATTTCATCGCGCTCGCACTAATCGAACACTCTCCGAACATTGGGTTATTGCGATCGCGGCTTCACGAATGAGCCAGGATGATCAGCCCCGACGAGCAGGTGGCTCCCCTGGCCCAGGTAGCGCTTTCTCTTCGGCCAAAGATACGTTTAGTATTTATTGAACATCAAAACAGATAAAAATGTGTGATTTGTTATGGATAGAAGTGTATTGTGCGCACGTTTTCTTAAATTCTAGGATCTACACAAACGCATACCGAGTTGGTGAAAGTGAGTTTTTGGTAAAAATTGATTATAAAATATTACCTCTCGTGTAATAAAAACTATTTGCAAATGCAAATCAGGTACAGATTTGGGCTACTATCGCTCGTTGTTGTATCAGCATCAAGGGATGAAATTTCGTCAATGAATAATTTGTTTGATAATTATGGTCTAACAACTCATGTCATTTGGTTTAGGAGAATTTTTGCCATTTCATCCAGGGGTACCCTTTAATCACGGCGGAGTTCAGTGAGCAGGTAAGAAAAACCAAATCCTAAAGGGGAGCCCCATATAGATTTAATGAGATACATAAGTTCAAAGGGAGCAACTCAGACAATTCCGCATGTCGAATTCATAATGTGTCGCGAGTCATGTCTTTTCTAAAGCGTCGCGAACTGTGATGAGTTACAAAAGATCTCACGCCGGAGACGATGCAATTGCAGCCTCACGGGAGCTCCGTCTTGCATCGAAAGCGTGATGATCCGTGAGAGAGGGAATGCTGGGGTCGGGCTCAGCTGGAGGCACCGAGGTGGGACCGTGTGGGAGAAGACAGGGGGAGGAGGGATGGAGGCGGGAGGGGAGGGGAGCAGGCCGTGATGGGATCGCCGGCGAGACGAGGGCAGGCGGTTGTTGAACGCCGTGGGCGGGGTGCGGAAGGTTGCGAGGGCGTCGGGGCAGAGTGGCAAGTTGGCCTCCAACTGCAGGAAACTTCTGACAACCTGACTTCGGAGGCCCGCTCCTGCGCCCCTCCCCGCACAGCCCAGCCCTGCCCCGCCCCGCCTCGCCCGCCTACTCACTCACTCACTCCTTCTTTTGCAGTGAGTGGCACGCGGATTCGAGAAATTCGTTTACGGGGATGAAGCGGTGCGGAAGGAGCCGGGTGGGGAGGGCGGAAAGGGGCTGGAAGAGTGTGGAAGTGCGGGGAGGGGCGGGGCAATGCGGAGAGCGTCAAGCTCGCTCGGCGCCGGGGGCAAGAGACAACGAGACGGAGGAAGATGAGGAGGCACACCGTGTCTGGAAATGTTGGATGGCCGGTAGGGGAACGAAACGAGAGTCAACTGAGAAGCAGCAGAGGAGGAGGAATCTCGGGAGGGAAGTCGTTTATTCGTACGCGTCTTTGGGTTTAGGAGCTGAGAAGTCAAGTCCAAATGACAATTTTCTCATGAATATTTCCGCTACATTTCCAAAAGTGTTCTTGTGATTTAACAAAAGATGAAGATCCCATTTTCAGGTTAAAGCATCTCTTGAAAATAATCAAGAAAAACTCGAAAGAAACAGTAATTTATAAATGAGATGGCGATGGTTTAAAAAAATATTTGTTTAAGAAAAATAAATCAAACTGTAGATTTATTAACGGTTCAGCGCTTAACAAATAGTTATTCTGGTAACATAAAGTCCTGATATAATCCCAAAGATTCTAATAGTTAAAAATATGTTGTAAAATATGTTTTGTACGATATATTTTTATCTGATTTAAAAAATGCGAGATCTCAGATTCAAATTCCCGCCAGCATATTTTGGCATATGAATGTTTTTAAGGCCAACCATGCCACAAACATGGGTATTTACTAATAATCTGCAGACCTCAACGAGCAAAAAAGACCAGTGGTTATGGTTCTGAAGCAGTCTTTACACTGTCCGACAACACAGCTCAACAAAAAATTTAACTATTTTTAAGAATATTTTAAAAAGGTTGAGGCTTCATAAACAGTACGCTCGAAAGTAAAAATATCCGTTTCATATTCGAAATGTCTCGAGTTCAGCCATATAGATGGGAGAATAGAAATTTTGGAGTATACCGTCATAACGGTGATAGCGTTGAACACAGATGGGTGGTCGGGCAGACGGTTGAATGGGGAGACGGATGGGCACACACGGGGATGGTGGGACGGACGTATGAATGGTGGGACGGAAGAACGAGTAGGCGGATACCTAAATAACACTTTTTCGTTGTCAAGGAACCACAAAACGTGAATTCTGACTACAACGCACGTTCGAGAAAGTAATTATCTACTAATTTATAGGAGGAAGATAAAATTTACTTTTTCAATATCAGAGACGATTAAAATGCGTTTTTCTCTAAAAAAAGGGGGGGATTTCTTCTCTGCAGAACCACAAAACTTTCTCTCACTAAGTCATTGTAGTATACGGAAATGAAAAGGAGAGGATTAAAATGTATATAAAAAATCATAATCTTATTTATTTACAGAGGGCTGAAATTTTGAGCGAACGTGGAGAGACAGATTCAAAGATTCACAGCTTACAAAGAGAGACAGATTCAATGGCTCTAATTTTGAGGAAAATGTGTCAGCCGCTTAGGTATATACAAACCAAATAACATGATCAAGGGCTGTATATCCTAAAATGTTATCAACGCTACGTACCTACACTGAACACGACGAAAGCAATTTAATAGAACTTTTTGCGAGTGAAATTTACGAACTTTGCAAACGAAAATTATTTACAGGTTTTTCTTTTCTCAGTAACCATTTGAAATATATTGTACTATTTTGGAAACAGTTTAATTCAGACAAGTAATGTTTTGTGGAGCATAGAAGACCACCTTGATTGAAATTGCTTTCTAAAGATTCCTGGTTACAATGTACTTTACATAAAAAGACGTGACACTTATTAAAACTTCTGCTTACATATGGATACTTACAGGGGTGTTTCTGTTTAATTTGTCGCCTATTGCTATTTCGAGTATTCTGTTTCGAATGCGCGACCAGATAATATATCGCATCCTAACAGTGACGCCATATAGAATGTAGGGACAGCAGCTGATGTGAAATGGATCATGGGTATCATCAGTAATGAATTTAGAAAGGAAAATAAACAAACAATTTATCAAACTCAACTCAAATCTAACATCCGCTGCGTGAGTTTTTCTGTTTTCCATTATCGATTATTGAAAAGAATATTCAGAACATGATAAAAAAGTATGGTTAACGGGGACACACGGGCATACGGCAATTCCAAATAATATATGCATCCGTAACTCTCACGTATAAGTCACGCGCTTCAGCACAAAATTGTTTGATTTGTTGTACTGCAATATTTGCACATGAGAAATCATGTGAAATCTTGACATGATCTCTATTTTTATTGCTTTCATCATATATTATTTTTTCATTTTATATCACATTAAAGAAGCAATATTGTCATTAAATTTAGGGTTGTAGCAAATGTTGCACAAAACTCCAAGTCAAATCTGTTTATCTTCATACTTTTTTGCGTCCAGTTTTCTGGCGATCCATAGAGACAATGCTGAATTGTTTTTCTACTTTGCCACCAAAAAGTATCTTTCGCTTCGTTTTGTCAAGACAATTCCATTGTTTACCAATAAATAATTAAACAGATAAAGTATATTACTAATAAAACATTATGATAAAAGTATAGTTGAGTGTGCCAAATTCCCTGAAAGTATGACGAGGTACTCGTATTTTATGGAGCTGAAATGCAAAGTTAAATTTTGTTCGGAGCTGACATGCTTGTTCCGGCAATGCGTGGAACACGCTATTTTCGATACACTCAGAAATATTTTAATTTATTTTTACATTAAGAGCGGATGATATTAATGAATCTTCTCGGTATCTGCTTGTTATGGCGGAAGAAGCTAATAGATATTTTACCGAAGACATCTCGAGGTTGGAGGACGAAGAATTGAGACAATAACGGAATATTTATGAAAATGAATATTTTCTTCCTATCTTCACCTCACTCTTGCGTCTATAATTATCAAGATCTCAAGAGGAATATCACTCCAAACTATACATCGAATAAAGAAAGCTGCTTCGTGGCTTACCTGGCATGATGGAGACGGTCTTAAGGGCTCGCAGCACGCGGAATGTCCGCAAGCCCGCGAGGTTGCCAACCTCCATGCCGATGGTGGCGTAGCCCGACGTGATGACGACGAAGTCGAGCCAGTTCCACGGGTTTCGCAGGTACGTGTACTTGTTGAGGATGAAGCCCTTCGACACACTCTTGATGATCATCTCGGCGGTGTAGATGGCCAGGAAGATGTACCTGCGGACAAGAGAAAAATGGTTCTGTAAACATCGATTGTGCTGGATGAAGGTGAAGGATATATTATTTATCATTCGGGACGACTTGGCGTGCTTTGGGGCTGTTTAAAATGACTTCCTTAATTATCCTGCAATTTTTTTGGAAAAGGACCTTTGTGGTCACAGTTGCTCACCCATTTATTATTTCAAAATACAATTAATAGGTAGCCGACCCGGGTATCCCAGGTTTCTAAGACGTATTTGCCTCAGTTTGGAGTGTCATGCGTTGTGATAGATATTTGTGCATGCTAGTTCAAAGTTCATCTCTGATAAATTATCTTTAGTGCTAACACACAACCGTAGTTAAAATGATAATGTAAAAGTAAGGCACTATGTCAGGAAGTTCCAACACTGAATTGCAGAATTGATAATAAATCTTTCTAAATATATAATCATAAATTACAACGTATGAATCGCTGTATCTCTGTATGTCTCTTCCCAATAATTAGACACAACGTATTTAGTTTGTTAAAAAAAGTTGTCTGTGTATATTTTTTCTCACAATTTACACTTTCTTCCAAGTGAATTCAGAACTGCAAAGCCTCCTTTGGGTTTCCTCCTTCCTCAATGGGAAAAAAGAGACGAAAAACGTTTCGAAATGGGGACCACTCACCCAGAAGTTGAAGTACAATACTTCTTGTAGTCATATTTCGTTCTTCAAAGTTACACAACCCAAATTGTACCTAATGTATTTATATATTTATGAAAGTGAATATCGTGTTTGCTTTGGCACATCTTAACTTCATTTGAATATGTTAAGAAGAGATCGACGGATGATTCTAGTCTGTATTATGACACGGGAAAACATAGGCAAAATTGTAGGGTACAAATTTCAATCTATCTCAATCAAGAGTGTTCATGTGAAGGGTGAGGATGTGGACAGATTGAATTTAAAAGAATTGTGAATTCTTAACACAAGGAACTTTATTTTTATTTCAATTCATTTATATGGATACTCCATTTTAGGTTTGACTAAATTGAGAGAACCAAAAATGTCATTACTCTAACTTCAGCCAATTTCACGGTTCATTTTCAATGGAGTATGCAATTGTATATTTGAAATGAAAACTTCATTAAAACTTTATTTCCTTCGTTTACTGTTAATTTAATATTCCGAATCCAATTTGAAATATCTGAAATCGTATTACACTTTGATCCTTTTATGCAAAAAGTACTTGTTCCATCTTCAAGAACAAATATTTTTCCTTTTCTAGTGGACGAAGACACGCTCAATTGCCAAGAACCTCACGCTCAATTGCCAAGAAATTGTGAAGATGAGTAAATAATGTTCTTTCATGAAAGTACGGTATTTCTATCCTTTGCTATCAATCTTTAAGGTGCGAGGACATCCGGTAATGTTACGAATTCCTTATGGAGATAATTTTTAAAGTAAAATTATTTGGTCAGTAACGTCAAACGTTTTCGAAAGATTTAAAAAATATTCGAATAAGTGCTTCATTTTCAAGACCATTGTTGAAGCAATATCTTAAAAAAATAAAATATGTCTGGCACGTATATTTTGATTTACTAAAGGCATGTTGAGATGCTGAGTTGTATAGGAAAACTATAATATATAAATGTTAATAAAATAAATGTGGACCAATATGAAATGAATAATTGCTAGATACAAGGTACAATCATAAGAATCGTGGCTATAATGTTGACGGTAATCCTTGTTTCCTCTCTCTCACACACACATTTACGCCTATATGCACTACACTGTCACATATGTCATGAGACCAGGGAGCTCAAGGATTTCGTAGCTGAGGCGGTCCCCCAGGCGCAGGTACCTAAAGAGGAAAATCCCTAGTATGCCGACGTGCAGCTCAGCGTCGTATCTCTAATTATAGAGAGGGAGTAACACCGCTTCCTCCCACTACAACCCTTCCTACACTACTCTACGTGTAGGAAGGGTTGTAGGAAGGGTTCCCTCACTACACTACCCTTAGTGGACTAATGAACATACTTGCGCGTGGAAACAAAATAGTCAACCAATTCATATACACTTTCTTATCAATCGTAACTCCTTTATATTTTCTCAGTCGTTTCTCTTCTACTTGTGATTTTAGAACGATGTGGGGAATATCTGTGCGTTTTGATTGTAAGTTCTTATGTTAACCTCCTCATAAAACATTTCAATGTTCTTTTAGAAATCTCGAACCGCGGTTTTACAATATATCTACCTAACAAATAACTTTCTTTGAATTCCTATCAAACAAACAGGTCAACATATTGTTGCCAACTTGTAATTTCTATCATTTACAATTTTAGTGTTTATATGAATGTTTTTTTTAATTTCGCAACTGATTTCCTGACCACGTGTACCTGTCATTATTACCTGGGTTATTGTATTTGTAGTGTATTTGTTACGTACTTGTTTTCATTATATTTTTAATTTCTCTTGCATCATTCTTAATTACTTTTGAGTAGCCTCTAAATCAATGTTGAATCACTGGAACAATATTTTGTGTACATATATTTTAATAAAAAAGTTACGTCAATTGTTTTGTACTCAACGAAGTTAGAATAAATGTATATACAAACACTAAATAAATAAATAAATAAATAAATAAATGTTCACATACATAAAAATTAACCTCTCTTTAAAATTTGTATAAAAAAATCTTTATGGACATCAATAGGTAAATGTTGCGTTTCCTAATCGTCATGAAGAATGTATGCCTGGCTCAAACAATAAATCCTTAGTCCCACATAGATAACGGCAAAAGTCTCAACCAACGGTACCATCTGGGTGGATATTAACAGACGCAATTTAGGCATGCTCATAAGCTTGCAAGAGGCAAATTTTAATAGGAGATTGCCTCGTGACGTTGGCGTGTCTCTTGTGGATCGTAATTAGATGGCGTTCTGCAAGCACGCTCCTTCATCACGTTTGTATGAGGGCGTAGCGTCGAGGACGCGTTAGTGTAGACGTTCCCAATCTCAAAGCACATTAGAGCGCTCATGTCGCGAGGACGAATCACCACGTCGTCTTCGTGATGTATGTAATTTGAGGAACAGCCACGAGAACGCCGGCAATCCTCGAAGTCCACACTTTCAGGCCAGCCCGGCGAGATCGGTACGGATAATGACGGCAGGCGGTACAAATGGACGCCAGGTTGACAATTGCATTGCGATATTATTAGAACAGGCTTTTGAGCAAATAAGCGGGGAGTAATTTATAAAGTTTCCGTGCTCTGCTCCCCTTCTGTTGTCCGCTGTACTTCGGCGGAACTTGGCAGCAAAGTGCGCCAGCCCTCGTTGCTTGAACTTGAAAATAGTTTATCGACGTCGTAAAACCCCGTACTGAGCCATAAACAAGGCTATGTCCTACGGAGAACTAAAGAAAATGAATATGGATATGAGTTCAGAATAAGATTCATTTTTTTAGATTCAAGTGTCTAAAAATGTTGTGTTTATTCTTTATGTTTGAAGGTAGTTATTTTATACTTTAAATATTATTTTTATGCTCGGGTGTAACAATGTTGTCTTTTCATTTTAAATTTCCCCAGTTTTCGTTGCAGATTTGGAGATGGATACTCTTGCCCACGCTCAGATAGTATGTTTGTGCAAATCATTTGGTCGTTGTTTTTGACAAGAGTGTGTTCATTAAATGGTGCAATATTTGAAAATTAATATTACGAAACGATTACTTTTACTGTCGAAAAATTAATATCTGTTTGTAAGCAATGCAATCATTAAGCTATGTACGTCTGTTTGCTTTGTTGCCCCTTCATAACGTTTTTCTTTTGTCCTTCATTTAATGATCAGTGATTGCAACAACATTGTCTCATGGAGTAAGTGAATTCTCATATTTGTGACTGGTTTAGCAAAAACAAAATTCTTCATACTCTTAACTTGTAGGTCTCAGTTGCAGCAGTTGACACTAAAAAATCTTTTTCTAGCAGAAATTATAGTGATAGGCATAGAAACAACGTTACGTAATGTTCCAGCGGGTGGAATATAATATCGCTTAACATTTTATGCAGATACATCTGGGGTAGAAAATTCCATACCCGAAATCCTGATTCAGGCCAGTAAAATATAGAATTTCCTTACAATTTTCATTCGGTTTTCTTTCTATTTTTCTTCGTAAAAAACATTGATTTGATGCAAAAGATTGATCTGCTTAATCATTTGATAAAAGAAATTTAGAAATGTCAATAAACGAGTATTTTCTAGGTAGATTTTATTAACTGGGAAATGTAGCACTTCAATCTAATCATAGTGGTAACATTACATAATTTCTTAAAAATGAGCAAATATCTGATTCTGATTGTGGTGACGTCACACGATTTTATTCCTTTTCGTTGCCTTTCTTTAATCTATCGGTAATTTACCATGTTTTATTCAAATTTTTAAATGCTTAATTGCTAAGCAGCTTTTGCTCCTGATTCAAAGCTCACTACTTAGTATTTTTGTTTGAATAAAAACTAGAATCAGCATGATAATAGAAGTCAATAAAACATAAAGTAATTTTTACTAGAAACATATTTTCAATTCAAAAGGATCTAAAGGCTTTGAAGTATTGAATTTTCGTTCAAGAAACAATATGTAGATATTTATTTTTACAATGTATGTACGTATGTGTATATATTAGTGCAGATATAGTTTGTAAAAATGTAGATATATTTATACAATTTTCTTTCAAAATGTTTCTAAATAAAGAATATATATTTAATTATCAAAGAATATGCACAATAAGTATTTAATCGACGATCGTATAATCATAGTGAATTCATCCTAGAAAGTAATATTATTTTAATTAAAGTGGATAAAATCTCTATAATTTAAATATTATGATTCTGATTCGCTATTAGTGATACATGCGGCGAGTTACATTTAGTTGGACTCACAAGAGACTCTAGGATCACAAAATAGATTTAACATTTTTTTCACTTTTCAAAATATTTAAAATGATTAAATAATTACAAAGCAAACTAATGGCGATGGTTAAGCGGGAATATCAATGATCGGGAGGATCTAGGATTGGAGCCCCAACGGTTGCGGATTTTTGACACTACCTAGGTTGAATTCTGTCTAGAGGAAAATCATAGCGGCAGACTGTTCCAATCAGTGGTTTTCCGTGATTTCTTCCATGAATATCAAGCGAATGCGGGAACAATGCTTTCAAAACGATTATGGAGCGCGCGCGATTTTCCCTTTCATATTTTGCCCCCTCGCCACCCTTCGCGCGCGCGCGCGCGCGCGCGCACTCCCTCTCTCTCCTCTCCCCCCTCTCTCTCTCTCTCGTCTCTCGCGTCTGATCTCATGTTCCAGAGGGAGAGGAACATCATCAACCTCTAGACTACAACATACACTCAAGGGGTCTAATGACCAAGTTGACGCACTCTGAATCAATATTCACTCACTCAGAACAAATGTTCAACGATAGTATGTGAAAATAAGACGAAGAATGAAGGTATAAGTAAAATATTTTAATGGGTCTGATTTGAATTTGTCTATTTTAATTTCAAGAGTTTTTGAAAACTTAATTGATTTATTTATCGCAACATTCACTAACATTTCTTTTGGAGCATACGTTTGCAATGGAGCGCATATATTTAATTGCTCCCATTAAGTTTGGCGTCCCTGAAGGGACGGTCATATCCTGAAAGCATCCCACGATCAATTTCTTCTAAGTCGTTTACCTATCACCCCAACAGTCATAGATCGACTGCATCACGTTCCATTTTCTTCTACAGTACAAAGACAAGTTCGCTCATGTTTCAGTGCTTCCACGATCCATTCAATATCCATTTCAATATTTGAAAAAAATTTAACGCTCGAGTTGTCTTACTCTTGTATTGTAATAGTCAGATAAAAGGAGTAAGGAATAATTTTAGAATTATACTGTATTGAATAGTGTTAATTTATTGAAAGTGATTTCTAGCTACACCATGGACTGACCAGTATTAATGAATTTATACTTTAAATGCACTTAAATATGTACTTCAAAATCATACAATTGTGTAAGTTTATGTAATACTATTAAGAATAAATATATATATTTTAAAAATGTAGTGTTTGCTTTGCCAACAATGACACCAAATTTGTTCTTTTCAAAACAAACGATTTATTAGTAAACTCTGGATGCTTTTATGACATGTGCACTTTGCATACACTTATTCTACATTTCTAAACTTTAAGGTTATTTATATATTGAATATTAATAGAAAGTAAGTCTCTAATAAATTTTTAATACAAAAACATTTTTTCTTTGCTACCAATGAGTGAGATACACATTCGGTGAAATTTGACCTGACCAAGGAAACCAAAACACAAAAAAAATTCAATTCATTTAGAGTTACCCAGGATGCACTGCGAAGAGGCGAACTGTTTTACATCCTAAAATGTTTCATTGACTAAAGGCTGCGTCAAATTTACTTTTCATGCAGCCATGTATCTAAAAAATTTATTAACCTTTAGCTTTCGTTTCAGAAGCCGCGTTCACGAGATTGGAGTTGTTTATAAGGTATTTCTCACTCCGTGAGGAGTGAGAAACTGGAGAAAAATATTTTGCACTCTATTTTAATGGCACATCTACGAATAAAGGTGGCTATTTCACATAATACACGCTCATTATTCCCAGAGACAAACATTATACAATTATTTTATCTGTCATTTAACATCGAAAAATGGCCCCTCACACGTTTACACGTCAGTCGTTTTGAGTGCCACGTGAACTTCGTGAATACCCATTGGCTTCTAATGTAGCTTCGTTCCTCTGGCTAAAGAGATTGCTTTTCCTTTTTCCGTCAAGCTCTCGAAGAATCAATTTGCATGGATGTTCAGCGAGATTATCTCGCGCCTTTATTTTGACAGAATTCCACAGACGGCGATACAAGTCTTCCGTTGTCCTCTTCACAGTTGTGATTCAAATTGGAATCGATTATAATTGATCCACTTCTATCTGTTTTTAATAAACACTTAGGTGTCCTTTTAGAGCACTGCAAACGTTGACAACCATTTATTTAAGGTTTGTGGAAACAAAACTTAAAACCTCTATCTATCAAGAGCAACATCCTATCCCGTTGACTTAATATACACAGTTCCGAAGATTCTGCCATATTCACCTAGGTTCGGGATTTTCTCTGGACTAGCGTGAGATCCGCGCTTCTTATGATCGAAAACTGAATAAAACTTTTACTATTTCCAAAACAGGAACGAAACTGGATGCAGTCAGGCTGTGCTTTCTCAGGTAAGAAAAGTGAAAGGGAATTAGCCGGAAAGCAGGGTTGAGGGGAAACTGACTGCGAGATGCAGTCGGACAATTTCTGACGGGATGGCATGCTCTCAATTTGCGTCAGATCGGCGTCCCTTAGATAATCGCATCTTATGTATGCCTGGACATGAGTAGGAAATGGTAAGTCAATGTAAACTACAAAACGATCAAGTGGAGTACAAATAATGTACGCAGAGGAAATAAAAGTAATAAATTTCTCTGTGGCATGTACCATTATTTTACTAGTACCAGTACACATTTTCTAGCAGCATTTCATATTGTTAATAATTCATTTAGTTGTACCCGAACAGCTCTTCTTCTAGATTTTTATATTATTGATAATTAGTTTCTCCCACGAGAAATTTTGTTTAAGATCCAATTTTAAGTTAAGGATGCGACATGAATGTCTATGTTTTGAAAACATCAACTGTTTATAGAAACATTGAGAGTTTAATCGTAGATTTCTTAAAGTCAATGTTTTTAACATCGTTATTTTGATCTCGAGGTTCTTATATTTTCGATGTTTTGTTTACAAATAATAAGCCCCTTAGACACAATTTAGTAAAAGTTAAAATAAAAACTGAAACCAGTTTATGTGCTGAAACGAATACTATTTGTACTACCTTCACGGAACAGTTCACTACTCTTCCGAGAGATGGCCACCATGCCCTGATTATTTCCTTTGTTTTTCCTTGTATTTCACGCGGAGAGGCGGTCAACGAAGGCGCGATAAGCGTAGGGCTTCTCCCTTCGTCTCGGACCCTTCTATGGCGAATTGAGGAAACTCTAACCTCTTGAGATGACCCTGGGCGCTCAGACTCAAGGCAGTTCTGTTAATTCTTTATTACCTTTATTATTATTATTATTATTATTATTATTATTATTATTATTATTATTATTATTATTAATGTCAGTTATTATTATCAGTTAAATATTTTTCACAAACTAATAAACACGGCCAATTTTTAAAAAACAACGATGGATTTTGAATTATTATTATTATTAATATCGATGCTCCAATTTCGAAAATAAATGTTTTGCTGTTGATGTGAAATCCCTAATCTAAAGTGCGAGGATCAGTGTTTGAAAATATTGCGCTCTTTGTAAATTTCTGGCCATATTCTTCCATGTAAGGGAGTTATTGTCTACGCAATCTGTTGTGTGTTTTCAGAAGACGCACTAAATCAACGTTTTCCCCTTCAGTAGTTGCTTTTAACTCTACATAAAACATGCGTAGGTTGTGAAGTTCTAGAGAGTGGTTATTTTTGTAAACAATAGTAGTTATTCGTTCTACTGTCGGTAAGATTGAAGTGAACAAGTAATATACTTCTCGCCTGTATATCAAAGCAAACGGATATTTTGCAAAATGTTGCATGTTTCGGGAAACATGTACGAATATACCCACGGATGGCAAAGGTAAGTCGTCCAATCATCGATATCCAGTCTTCGATGACAAAAAAAACTGTAAAAATAATGAATTTTCAATTTTTTAGAGAAAAGTTGAATATTACTAAAATATGTAGGTAATATAGCGATAAAAAATCAGCCAAGGATAGCGCTGAAACAATAATAACTCGCAAAGGATTCGCCAATATAAGCACAACACATCTCTCTGCCGATCACGGTGACTCATTGGCACGCTTCGGGTCGAATTGCTTTCCATGGAGATACGCAATCTAGTCATTGCTACTTTAAGAGAATCTCGGCTGTTTGGCTGTTCTTGGCCATTCGTGGGGAAAAAACCATTAGAAATTAGTATAAATTGTGCGAGTGAAATGGTACATTGTTTTCCTGTGTCAGGTGTCCATTTACTGTGTTTGCTGGTGCTTTTAGGGCCTTATTACTTGTCATGCACCGTGAAAGGACTTTAAGATATCGTAGTTGAGCTTCAACAAAAAAACATTTGGTTCACTTACATTCAAGAAGAAAAGTTTCTGGTTCGATTGAAATATTTTGCTTTTTACGACGACACAAATAATCTTTGAAGGAATTTTGCTCTTAAATTGTATATAATTGCTTTTAAATCACTAGAATTTATAAAATAAAATAATTTTGTTCAAGATATTACAACACTTCCAGTCAAATCTCAAAGAAAAATGGTAGAAGAAAATTTGGATGCGTTTTTATGGAAATTTTCCCTTTAACTAAATTCATTCACAATAACAATTCTAACAGTTTTCTTAGAAAGAAATTTTCCTGTTTTTAAAATAATACTTAATCTATATTTCTATACTAATACATAAAGACTCACAGGGGTGTTGCGTTACGGCGCGGTAATCGTTGAATGTACTGGACCAATATCAATTAAACGTTTATGCTGGCTTCTTTGAAGGTCAGGAGTACTATAGGCTACGATTTACAACCAGTAAAACATTTACAAAATATTTACGATTCTGAACTTTTTTCGTCTAGCATTGCATCGCAGATTCAAATCTGGATGAAGGTGCAATAATTTAGCCGCGCGCCACCAGAAGACGACGACTGAGATCCGCGATCGAGTTCAACAATGCACAAAATTGCGTATAGGAGAAATATTTTGGTTTATTTTCACTGTCAATTGTCGAAAACGAAATTATTCTGAACTTTTATTCGCTTTATAAAAGTAACTTGCATATTGATTTTAATTGCGTCTAGGTGTGAATGTATTAAGTGTACCAGAGAAATGCAATTATTAGAAGAAATCATTTTCTGGTGGATGTAATTAACATTGTTGTAAAAGGGTATGAATAAACACATGGTTTAAGTTTAGTAAATTAAGCATTATTAATATGTATTTGCGAGTTACATGAGCGATAGTGCGATCGAAAACATATTATGAGTGATTTACGTGTTACGATAAAACTGTGACAGAAGGAAGAATTTTTGTAGGGAAGTATTTCATTAGAGTGAAGAGTGAAAGCGTACCTTTGGGTGGTGAAGGAAATATTATATAAATTGATGAAAGTTCGGCGAGAAGTATATTGAAGTAAAACAGTAGTGGTAAATAAAAAAAACATTTCTCAAGACGGTATCTACTTTTATCTTGAATATTTGGAGATATTATAATTGTTTGTGTTTAATGGCTCAATTCCGTCAGCCACTATTTATCAAAGACCCTTAAACACGTACGTGAATTCAATTAAAATTACTTTAAATGTATAGAAACGTCAATTTCCGTGGCAAGATCAATTTCAAACATTTCTTTATAAATACATGTGATTAAAAGAAATATGAAAAAGAGTAAGTTTTACAATGTGACGATTGAAAGTATTGGAATAATGTATAAAATTCCACAAAAGAACATATGGTAGTGCATGTATATTATTTTGTTCAGTTTAGATTTGTTTCATTATTTTCAGTTAAGAAGTGAATGAAATTTTAGGCCGGGAACCCAAATAAAAAAAAAATTATGATAGTGATAAAGGGTTTTAATGAGTATGGAAGATCGGGTATTTCGATATTGGAGCAAGGCAGAGACGGGCGGGATAGGGTGGAGGGGAGATGCAATAGAATAGATAGTAGGCTCCGCCACAGGGCGGGAATAGATGAAATTCCTTTTCCTGACTTTTAAATTGTGATAAATAGAGCCGGCAACGCGTGGTACTTCCGCTAGTTATAAAATATAAACACATGGAGAAGAGCGGATGTTCAGTGAAATCGGA